>DWLH01000089.1:0-37763 GCA_018249795.1 Heliconius telesiphe telesiphe | reverse complement strand
CTGATAATGGTCCAACTGATCAGTTACTCGGCAGTTTGATGTTGAAAGTTTTCGTTTCAGTATTTTTATGTTGAAAGTTGAAACAGATTAAAGCTATCAGCAGCCATATAGATAACCATCTGAAATTCAACTAGTAACTAGTGAAACTGCCTCTATATTACCACAAATGTTGGTTCTGTATTTACTATAGATTTTTACAATTATGTTTTTTCCCCTAAAACAATATTATTACAAAAAGTTTAACATATAATTAAATTTATAGTCTTTTTATAATAGTCGTTCAGTTCTTATTAAAAATTAATCACAACAATAAAATTTCATCAAGTCCATAATGGAACAGTGTTTAACAGTGTGTGATTAGTTGTGGGTTCGACCACCAATTGAAGAATGAATTATGTTCATATCTCTGCTCTGTTAGGAACAAAAGGCGACGTTCGGCTCCAATAAACATGATCATTTGAATTCAGATGGAATGTGGAGAATGAATAAAGTGTTTTAACACTATGTTCTCTCTGCTTATGCTACTATGTGGAAAAAACGTGAAACTGCTGTTCACATTACTTAATAATGTATTTTTTTTTCGATTTTTATAATTTTCAGACTGAAGTTGATATAATAGAAGAAATCGACGAATATCAAACTTGGCCAGGTTGGTTAATATTGTCGCTGCGCGTGGCCATTATGATTTGGTTCGTACTAGAATTGCGCAACACGATGATGTACGAACACAATATGCCAAAATTGAATTTTTTACTCCATTTCGGTGCCTCAAGCCTTGTTTGGTTCGTGTACTTACCGATAATAGCTCTAATAGCTCTGGGAATTAGCCCTCTGTGGAAATTCAAGTTTCTTTTAGGTCAGTAGTTGTTTTTATATTAACGTTTTATGCTATTGGTATAAACACCGAAAATATTAATATTAAATGTAGTATTAATAAATATAAGTATTACATTGGCCTATTGGCATATTGGAGGCACGAGTTGTGACTGTAAAACCGACTGGTTGTTGGTTCGATCCCCACTTGAGGAGATGAAGTATTTACTTAAATTTATATTTCCATTTTTTCGCTCTGGTGTCGAGGTTAAGCGCGGCGTTGAGTTCTGCCACTCAACACGCAATGCCTCCAGAATTCAGCAGAAAGTGGGGAACGGAGTGTCATAACACTAGGTTCCCTCTGCCTACTCTGCTGTGTGCGGGATACAGCGTGAAGCTGATTTAATTTTTTAATTTAAAGTATTAAATATTATGTTATATTTAAGCTTAATTTACATAGTTTTTACACTCGAGTATTTTTTTGAAATTAATATAATAACGTCTAGTAATAATAGTAGCATTTAGTAACTCAATGCCAAACTCTGATATGGTGTATCAATAAAGCGTAATGTCATTTAATTGTATACAAAACATGAGGCCTGTTGTGGCGCAGAGGAACAAGCGTGCGACTATAAAAGCGGCAGGTTGTGAATTTGATTCCCACTCGAAGAAATGAAATATTTCATATTTTCATTTTAAAGTGTCAAAGTGGTAAACAAAAATGTCTTAATAGGAACGGAGTGTCTTACTTCACACACTAGGTTCTCAGGTTCCCTCCAGATTAAAAAAAAACAAAACACATCTATAATTTATTAAATTAAATAATTTTCCAATATCGATATCAGCTTAGTAATATGTATAAACTTTTAAATGCTAATTATAAATCCCCGACATAAAAAGCTTAAAAAAAAAAGTAAACAAACAGGTAGAAAACAATAAAGGGATTACAATTCCCTTTGAGAGGTCTCTGGTCCATGGAGTCACCTTTTTCCAAAATCTCGCCACAAGCTGCCCTGCGGGTTGTAGTTCGATACCCAGTCGGAGAATATATTATTTTCATTTCCTCGCTCTGGTAACAAAACAAAGCGCGGTGTTGAGTGTCACCAATCAATAATGTCGTGTCACGAATAATTGGACGGAGTGTGGGGAACGGAATGTCTTAATACCCTCTTCCTATCCTGCTTCATGTCCCTATACAGCGTGAAGCTAAAAGACATATAGACAATACAAAAGCAAAATCAGTTTTTGTGATAAATTAATAAGTCGTATATTTTTTTAGGTATAACATATTCAGCAGACTGCATGGCGTTCATTGTGATGGCTCATTTGTTGTGGCCAACACGTTCTGAACAGTACTTATTGCTAGCCCCCTCTGATTATACAGGTATTTTTTTTTATTTTTCACTTTTTTATAAACTAGCTGTACTACGCGGTTTAATTCGCCTAAGTCCTGAAACTAACTGCAAGCGCAATGATTGTAGATTCGATCCCCGCTCGGGGGAATGATTATTTTAAACTATTATTATTTCCTCGCTCTTATAGACGTAGTTCTGTTTTGATTCTCGCACCAAGACGCAATACTTGAAAATTGTGCGGAAACTAGAGAACGGAGTGTTTTAATACTTACCACACTCTGCATACCGTGCTATGCGGGAAAAAGCGTTAACGTGAACGTCGACCAAAAGCCCATAGTGCTTGCAGATCAGTCTAATGACAAAAGTAAGTGAACGAAAAAATATTTTTTATTTATTTTTTTATATTATTTGTTAATCATAACAGAGTAAATTTAAAATTACTGTATTTATGTATTTAGTTGAGTTGTTTCTAAAAATAAGTAAATTGTATAAATTTATTAAACTTTTACAATTTATTTTTCAAGTAAGTATAATTTTTGCAAGACAAAAAGTGGACATTTTAGAAAAAGGTACAGTCAATCTCGGTAACTTTGATTCCTCGGGTAACATTGACAGGGGGACCTCGATCTAGTCTCGATAATTTTTATTTAATATGTTGGTTTTAATTAATAAATGTTTATTTTAAAAACGAAAAGAAACTTAAGACTCAGCAGCACCCTCCCTGAGTCTCTAAACTCAGGCCGCCCTTCGAATTCTGGGGAGGGCACAGTTCCGCGCTATAGACAGTGCAAACGAGACGTACGCTCCACGGCATCCCCTTCCACGCTCAACGTGGACTTTTGCAATATCAGGGGTCTACATTCCAACCTAAATGCCGTCCACCACCATCTCGAGACGGCATGGCCGGCCTTGTTATTCCTGACGGAGACTCAAATTGCCCGACCGAGCGACCCAGCCTATCTCCAATACCCCGGCTACAAAATAGAACATAACTTTATACCTCATGCCGGGGTCGCTGTGTTCGTAAGGGAGGACCTAAGTTTCCATCGTCTTGCCCATTTTGAAGGTCGGGACCTGTCTACCATCTGGCTCCGTGTTGACTCGGACGATCGTGCCCGAGTCTACCCATGCCTTTGCAGATCCCACAGTGGTAATGCAGAAACGGATCGGCTCATGGAGCACATTCAATCGGCTATCGACGATCTGCTCTCACAGATCCCCTCCGCTGAGGTCGTGATACTTGGCGATTTTAATGCGCACAATACCAGTTGGCTTGGATCACGCACCACCGACGACGCGGGGAGGGCTGCATTTGAGCTTGCTATGGCGAACGGATTGTCCCAATTGGTTGAGTCGCCAATGCGACTCCCGGACGTGGACAACCACAATGCCTCTTTATTGGACCTTCTGCTGACTTCACATCCGGAACAGTACCAGGTTGTCGTCGATGCCCCTTTGGGGTCTTCTGACCACTGCTTGGTACGGAGTGTCGTGCCCATTAAGCGCGGCAGCTGCAGATCACCCGCAACTCGTCGCGTCTGGCACTACAAGTTGCCGACGTGGTTCTATAGGGCATGGAACTTTATATTCCTAGCACTGTAGTGTTAATCGGTGGCAAGTCACAGCCTTGGTTTGATACGTCCTGCAAGCTTGCTGCCTCTAGCAAACGCGAGGCATATCAAATCTGGGCTGAGGCCCTGGTTACCAAGGATCCGGAGGTGAAAACCTCAAAAAGGAAGTATAACCGAGCCTCTAGGTTCTTTAAGCGGCAAATTGCCACAGCAAAGTCCGAGCATATCGCCAAAATTGGCGAGAAGCTTGAGAGCTACCCGTCTGGAACTCATCAGTTCTGGGCGATCTCAAAGGCGGCACTTGGTAACTTTAGCCAGCCTTCGCTTCCGCCATTACGCACGGGAAATGACATCTTGGTCCACACGGCACAGAGAAAGCCGATCTCCTGGGCGCTCTCTTTGCCTCAAATTCGACTTTGGATGACCAAGGAACAACGCCGCCGACCATCCCGCGGTGCCAGAGCTCAATACCTGAGGTTAAGTTTAACCAAACAGCTGTTAGGCGAGCTCTGTCCTCTTTGGACATCCACAAGTCGAGCGGGCCAGATGGCATCTCTCCCTTAGTGCTCCGTTCTTGTGCTCCTGAGCTGACACCGGTGCTAACGCGTTTGTTTCGGCACTCCTACTCAGTCGGCGTAGTCCCAGACTCATGGAAGAGCGCTCTTATCCACCCGATCCCAAAGAAAGGCGATGGTTCCGATCCATCTAACTACAGGCCTATCGCTATCACCTCCCTGCTCTCAAAAGTCATGGAGAGCATTATCAATAGCCAGCTCTTGGTTTATCTAGAGGATCACCGATTGATTAATGACTGATAATATGGCTTCCGCCATGGTCGCTCAACCGGTGATCTTCTGGTTTACCTCACCCATCGCTGGGCTGCAGCTATTGAAAGCAAGGGAGAGGGCCTGGCAGTTAGTTTGGACATGGCGAAGGCCTTTGATCGAGTGTGGCATGAGGCGCTCCTGGCCAAACTTCCATCCTATGGGCTTCCCGAGAATTTATGCAAGTGGATCGCCAGCTTTCTCACTGGGCGCATCAAGGTCGCTCTTGACGGTTTTTGCTCTAAACATATGCCCGTGAACGCTGGCTTCCCCAAGGCTGCGTGCTGTCCCCTACGCTGTTTCTTCTGCATATCAATGAGATGTTAGAGGATTCTAGCATTCATTGCTATGCAGATGATTGCACGGTGGACGCTGTTTACTCCGGCCGAGCAAGTCTTTCTCGGGAAAACGCCGAACAGTGCCGAAATAAACTTGTGTCTTCTGTTGCGGCATCCCTCGACAATGTCTCTTCATGGGGTGAAAGGAACCTAGTTCAGTTTAACCCCCTGAAGACACAAGTTTGCGCGTTAACCACAAAAAATATCCCATTTATCGTATCACCAGTCTTTCAGAACATTCCCCTTACAGTCGCGCCCAGTATCAGTATATTGGGCCTTAATGTTTCGAGTGAATGCCAGTATCGCGATCATCTGGAAAGCAAGGCCAAGTTGGCCTCGAAGAAAGTGGGGGTCATCAACAGAGCGAGACGGTACTTCACGCCAAAACACCGATTGGCCCTATATAGGGCCCAGGTTCGGCCTCATATGGAGTACTGTTCTCATCTCTGGGCCGGTGCACCTCAGTATCAGCTTGAACCATTTGATCACATACAACGAAGATCCATTCGAATCATTGGGGACCCAATGATCTGTGAAAGGCTTGACACTTTGGCTTTGCGTAGAGACCTGTCCTCGCTGTGCGTTCTCCATCGCATTTATCATGGGGAGTGTTCTGAAGAACTGTTTGACCTGTTACCTGCCGCCGAATTTTCTAACCGCACAGTACGCCATAAGCTGAAATATCATCCACACCACCTGGATACGTGGCAATCCACCACTGTGCGGTTTCGTAGGAACTTCCTTCCACGCACCACGGATCTGAGGAATGGCCTACCCGCGGCAGTGTTTCCAGGTCGATATGACATGGGTACCTTCAAAAAGCGCGTCTATCTCCACCTTAAAGGCCGGCAACGCACCTGTAGCTCCTCTGGTGTTGCACGGTGTCAATCACTTACCATCAGGTGACCCGAACGCTCGTTTGCCTTGTCCTTTTCCATAAAAAAAAAAAAACATCAAACGAACTAAGATGTTGATTTTGTAATATAAGACAAAACTGCGAAATGATTGTTTTATAACATCAGTTACATCCATTATTTAATAAAAAATGAACCGATGTTACCTAGATTAATAAGATAAGATGACTACCTTTTTAAGAATGGTTTTTTTTGTGTGGCAAAGTTACCCAATTGTTGGGGGTAACTTTGACAAATTACAAAATTTCTTCTATACTGATGTATTTAAAAAAGTTTATGTGAATGTCTATGGGAGAAAAGTATTATGAGAGTACTAATAAAACCATAAACACTCTTGGAATGTGCTTTACATTTTAAGATATAGTGTAAAATAACGCTCGTAACCGTCAAAGTTACCAAGATTGACTTTAATTCAATTACAAGAACCGAAGCAAGCTTTCTACCAAGTCTAATAAATTTTGATCTAAAAATGCAATTGTTAAAAAATCTTTTTATTACAACAATTAGTAACCCTTGTAATTTTTTTGGTCATGTACTTAGATTTATTGTCCTGATGAAAAATAAGATCAACAAAAGTGTAATTTTTTAAGTAACCTTGTTTCAAGTCAGTCTTTTTTTGTTCTCTTGTAATTCGGTCTAGTAAGAGGTGCAGTTTCGAGTCCCATGTTATTAAATAAAAATAAATAAATAAGATATAATCCTATCTTTAGTGTGGAATAAAGAAAATAAAGCATACTTTACGCCAAACGGAGTTTCACCAGATATTCTCTGCCTACCCACTGCTATACATGAGGTATGGCAATTGTCGTGGCGTTGAGTGGTGGAACCTAACACCGCGCTTTATCTACCAGAGCGAGGGAATAAAAATAACTTAAGTGATTATCGATCGAACTCCCAAGCGCCGTGTTTACAGTCAGACTCTGACCCACTGGGCCCCGATATAAAATTAATAATCTTATAAAATATAATACAATTGTTTGTGCATGTGTTCCAGCGGGCCTCGAAGAGTTAGACGAGTTCAACGAGTCCCCGCACGTGGTGCACAGCGACACCGTCGCGCTCACCGCCGCCGAGAGCGTCAACGCGGACGACGAAGAGATCATATTCACGCGACCCCACAAAAATGGAACTATATTTTCATAGCGAAGTAAATGAACACAAGTGGATCCAAATATCTGTTCTGTTGTTTGGTTATGGCGTTCCGAACGTGCCAGTTGTGCACTAATCACTTCGCCAATTGTATGGGGAATACGCGAGGAGGTTGTGCGGCATAAAGAGATTATGTTGCACAACAGGAGATTGGATGTTAAAAACAGTTGAAATACTGTCTTCACCTATAACGAACCTATAAATACGAGTATTTACAATATATACAAAACATAGTGGATTAGTCATAAGTATTATTTTACAAAGATACGAGTATATGCTTCTAGTTATCGGTATAGTTTGATTTGGTCCGAAATAACAATATTCCCAGTCTTATATATTTTTTTAAATTGTTGTTTATTTAAAAAGTAGTGTTGCTTTAGATTTATTTTGATAGTCTGTGCCTCTTTTGTTACTGTGTTTTTCTTAATCCTATTATTTTATAAGAAAAGTTTTTTTTTCGGTAGTACAATAAATTGAAATATTTTTACAGCTTGGTCTTAGGTCGTTCGTGATTTTCCATCTTTTTTTTTTTTTGTTATCATGATACTATTGTCAATTGTGAAATTCGGCAGGAAATTCAACTAGTCAGGTTTGTTCAAATTATAAAGAACATAGAGAGCGAGAGAATGAACATATAATAATATTAATAATTTATTTATTGAATCGCTTTTTTCTTCATTCATAAATTTGTGCTTGATGCTTGAAATAAAGGTGAAAAAAATACAATATTTGCAATTATTTCACAATTTATTTTTTATTTTTTATTCTTAAACGTCATGTAGCTCATATGCATTGAGTGTTAACTATATTTTCTTTAAATCAAATACGAATTAAATAATTAAATTGTCACTGTTTAATTTTAATGTTTTAAATGTGTTTTAAATATAGAATAAATCTTATAGGATGTTTATGTCGAGGCCATATCGTAGAATTAACTATTTTATGAATTGATTAGGCATTAAATGAAATATTTGCATTTCATGAATTGCTTAATTATCTATTGGCCAGCTTATATTGGACAGATCATTATTATCGTAGAATTTTACCATATGATTTAGTTGACAACACATGGTTACTTTATAAAATGGTTATTCTTGTTTGACCTAATCTTAAAATATTTTCATTAATCACCCATAGAGCAGTAGCAGAGAAACCTATATAATTAAGATTCTTAGAATTTCTTACTAAATGAGGAAAAAAATAATCCTATCATGAAAAAACGTGTACTAAGCAAAGCACAAGATTTTTGAAATAGAATCATCATCTCTCTCGTTAACCGCTTATCTTCCTATAATTTAAATAAAGAAGATTAGGGGGATCATGACAAAGAAGTTTATGTTATATTGGAAATACTAAGTTATTAATACATATGCTAAGTTATTCTTTAATATAACAGATTTTCCGACTTTAAAAATAACAATCACTAAAAATAATACTGATAATAAACACATATAATGCATATTACATAAGTATTATATCATGGACACATACTTGATATTTTTTATTAAAAAAAATTGTGTAGTGTGTGTTATTCCACACTTAGGAAAGAAAAATACTTATTACATAAGTATTATGTTATGAACAAATACTTGATATTTTTTTATGAAATAAATTCTAGGACACATACTTATTTAGAAAAATTTGAACTTAGCAGGACTCGAACCCGCCCCTCCTGGAAACCGACCAGGCGCTCTGACCACTAAGCCATACGTTCTCATCAAGTTACGTCGAAATTTTTATACGCTTGTTGCAACTTATTTATGTTGTTAGCATCTCTGTAGGGAGATTTTTACAAATTTCCGCTACCCAAAGATAATTACTAAGAATTATCTGGCAATTTCTTCCTCAACCGACCTGGTCGGTTTCCAGGAGGCGCGGTTTCGAGTCTCGCTACGTTAAATTTTTTGTACGTTTTCTAAATAAGTATTTGTCCTAGAATTTATTTCATAAAAAAATATCAAGTATGTGTTCATGACATAATACTTATGTAATAAGTATTTTTCTTTCCTAAGTGTGGAATAAAACTGTAAAAGTTTTAAAAATATCTAGGACACATTATTTTACGATATGGCCAAACATCATTGGCAAAATTTTTGATTGTTGAAGATTCAATTATGTGGTTAAATTCAGTTGAGTTCATGGAACGCGATAATTCATAATATGCTCGATAATTTCACAAAATAACCATTTCTGCGATATGTCAGCAACATACATAATTTACTTAAAATTTATAACTGCTATGCTTTTCATCATCATCACTTGTATAGTGTTTGCTTTACTCAGAAAAATATTTGATTATTCTACTTTATTATTATATTATTTATGCACTTATGTGAGAGTTTTAACCGATTTTTTTTAAATATTTGGCGCGTTTACGTCTTAAAGTTTATTTATTGTATTAATACCAAGGTGTTGTTTCAGAAAAAGATCCGCCAATACAAAAAAAATGCCTGTATATTTTTTAAAATATCTATTATATTTTATCATATTAATGACTGTAATATACATTTTACGATGACATTAATTCAACAAAGGTTTATTTGCTTGATAGAAATATATAATAGAAATCAGCTAAATTTCCTTTCCATACTAAAGCACTACAATTAATAATTCAATTTTAAAATGTATTCTAAAATAGATATGCGATTGCTGTGAGATGTAAGCCTGCCATAAATATAAATATTAAATGAATTTATACATTTTAAGATGAATTTTAATAACATATTGTGTCACGTATGTTGGTTTGTTATTAAGAAAAAGAAAGCAGGAATTAAATTATAACATAAATTTTAAATTACCCTCTAGACTTATTTAACATAGATATATTAAAGTTATGAACAAATAAAATAAAAATAATTTATTAATTAAATATCCAACATATTATGATAATTTAAACAAGAATTAGGTTGATTTTTTTAATAACTATAAAACCTATGCACAAAGTGGTGTGATACTGCGATTTTATTGAATATTCACCAAAAATTTAATCGATTGGTGCAGTCAGGATTTTTTTTTTATTTTACAATTTGTACAATAACTTTTTTATATCTATACATTTGTATAGATATAAAAAATATATATTTTTCAATCTGATTTCTAACGCAAACTGCGTTAGAAATTAATAATTATTTCATGAGAACGAAATTCTTTAACCGGTATAATATGTGTAATACTAAAATTCGAACTCTGCGTTTCGAACACTTTACAGTAGTCGCCTACCGCAAGGTGTCCAAAACAACGAGCCATTGTCAAATTCATACTTTATGCTTCAAATTTCCCTTTTTAAACGTCAAATTCATCCTTTTACTCATTAAATTCGTCGCTTTATTCCTCAAATTCGTATTTTAATTTACACTTCAAATTCATCTAAATTATAAAAAAACCATATTTCCATTTGAAATTAAAATATTTTCTATATTATGAAATAAATAAGTTTAAATCATATTATTATAAAATTATTTACTTATAACTAAAGCAATATGGCCTAAGATGAGATACTTAGTTAATTTACCCAAAAATTAAAAATAGTAATTGAACTTTAAAGATAATTACATAAAGAATTTCAAATATGAGATTGTTTAGTCACTTGATTGTTCTGTTTAAAGAGGTTTATTTAAAATGAGTGTAAATTACGAAATTCAAAGATCTTATTATAATTATTATGAGACGATAAATATAAATAAATACATAACGACCAATTCAATAAATTGGGAAATCCGTTTATAAAATTCTACAAGTAGTTAGAATAGTCATAATTAATGTTTAGTCTAATATTTAATGTCAAACCAGCTAGATGTTTATTTTAAGTTTATCTGTTGGCATTAGCATGTGATCTATAGGCTTAGGTATTTATAATAGTGTGTTTGATGATAACAGAAAAAATAAAATGAGCTTTAGTTCGCTTCAGATGTTGTAAATGTGATCAGTTAATTTTATAAGATATATGCATAAATTTTGGTTTTTTTCTTTATTCAAAGAAAATTTGGACGATATTTATTATTTTAGGCTTAAAGTGTTAGCTATGGTACTTTTAAAGGTGAATAATTATAGTCTGTACTAAATTTTAATGTACCTATTCTTTATTCGTTAAATGTATAACAAAAAAAAATCATACATTATTCATATTATGTGTTATATTTAATTTTTTCTAAGAACTATTAAATTTATAATAATTCACCTCTGCCTATATTTATTTGTGATCAAAAACAATGAATATAAAAAATAAATCTTTTACTGACTGTCCCATAATATAAATGTTCCTTGAAACTTATGATTCGAATATAAATAATGTGAATTCAATTAATTGTAAATATTATATAAAAATTAAAGTACAAGTAGATCTCTGAAAATTAAATTAGAATGTTAATATTAAACTTTGATAAATGTACTTATATGTTGTAATAATAATAAATATCACGAATTTCATTTTATAGTTATTATTGTATATAACCCATATAACTCCTACATGGGCACACCACCACAACACAATTTATTTTATTATTCTAAAGTTCTAATGCTCTATTAGATTCTACTATTGATATAGTTGAACAGTATATTGCTGTAACTGAAAAAAAAAACATCTTTCATATTAATAAATTATTTACTTTTGCTTGTTTAGGGATTAGATTTAGCACGATTGGTATATTGGTAAAATGTTTCCCAGTTTTTGCTAATTTATCATATTATTATTTTTGTATTTTGTTCGTTATGATATTTATTTAATAAAACTTATTCAATTTCTGATTTTTTAAATTTAAATATCTCAAATGACGTAAGTCGTCAATATCCTGTGAAGTGTGTTTCATATCTTTTTAACATATGCAAGTATACTGCGGCTTCGTGTTGTGACTATTAATGACTTGGCTGCGGCTCCGACCCATTGTTCTAATATAAATAACTAATAGTTGTACACCTACAGAGATTATCACAATAAATCGAATTCCGCGTTAAATTAACTATCCAACACAAAAAGATTGTCATCATACATAGTAATTCAGTAGTTCTTGAGATGAGCGAGTTCAAACAAATAAAATCTTCAGTTTACTTTTAATATTAGAACAAATAAATATTATGAATAAAAAAAATGTGATGCGCCACATCCAAGTCATTGATGAAGACGTAGTATATTATAAACACAGTTCTGTTATGTGATAAAAACAAGGTTTATGCTTAGTGTTTGGTAGTTTTTAAGTAAAGATATATTTTTAATTGTAAAAAAAAATCTAGCTGTCTATTACTTGTATTAGATTAACTTAATTTGAGTAGAAATGTAGTAAGTAATTTATTATGTTGTCTTGTGCTGTTACATCACTTCGAACAATGTCGTATATATGTGAATTAAATCTTAATACTATTGTATTTTTAATTATTTATCATTATTTTTCTATTCGTTATTAATTAGTATTTAAGCAAGTTGATTAAAGTATAAAAAAATATCAAAAATCCTTTTGGAGTTTGAGTTCTAATATCGAAAAACATTTTTTGTTTTTATTTTTTATGTCGCTGTTGTATAGAATAACTTTCTCCATTCTATCTAGATCCTGTTCAATCAATTGACCCATTTGTTTATTTAAACATTAAATTAGAATTTAATTGCGTGTTGAGGTTAGTCGTGGCGTAGGGGCATTAAGTGTGCCTGTATACGTGACTGGTCGTGGGTTCGATCCTCACTCGGCGAAACGAAATATTTACTTAAATTTACATTTTCATTGCATCGCTTTGGTGTCGAGGCAAAAGCGTGGCGTTGATTTCCGTCACTCAACACGCAATGCCTCCAGAATTCGGCGGAAAGTGGGGAGCGGAGTATTATCACTAGGTTTCCACTGCCTACCTTGCTGTGTGCGGGATACAGCGTAAGGCTGATTTTGATATTATCTTTAAAATATATGGCTTATTTGTTATCAAATGAGAGAGGTTAAAATGAGGATGTTTTTAAGATACATACTTGGTCTTAAATTTTTTAATATAAAATTTTGAGAAAATATCGATTGAAAGTTGCGGCTTCTGAGAAGTTTCCAATAATGTTTACCTTATAAAAAATAAACTATAATATTCAGGCAGCTTATATATATATAAATTTGATATTTAGAATAAAACTTTAAATGGCCATATATAGTAGCTCGGAAACGGAAAACATCGGACCGTGCAATATGGAGTAAAAATTGTTGGAAATGATCACTTCTATTGACTGTTTTATATTCTCTACCGTCATTCTGTATATTAAAAAGTCTCAGTTTCAGACGAAAACCTTGTTTCCGTCGGGCACTATTGAAATGACATTGCGCAGAAGACAAGAATTACTATAATATATTAAAAAATATATTGATTTGAATGCTAATGGTATCTAATAAAACTCCATGTTCATAAAAAAGGTTTTATTCAAGTAAAACAGCGCCTTGCTGTAAAATAATTACGATAATTGTGGGTTCGAACGCCACTCGGGGAGAATATTTATTTTCACTTCCCGGCTCTGCCTGGTGAACAAAACATGGCGTTGAGTTTCGACACTCTACGCACAATGTCTCGAATATAGTTTGGTGATATTTTTTTTGATTTACAATCTTAACTTTTTAAAGACAAACTACACATTGAAAACTACAGTTTCAACCAATTCGATAATACTTATTTTGGAGCAATATTGTCGCATGAAATACGTTAAAATTAAGTATTTCATAGACACATTTTTTATTTATGAACCGATTTATACAAAACTAACAAAGTTAAGGGAAGTTTATCAAAATTCAATTGTGAAAACTCCATTTAAATATATTATGCCGTTTCTGAGATTAGCACACACAAACGCGCACACTAATAGACAAAAGTATTAATTTGTTTAAGCTTATTTCTGATCAAATATGAAACAATTTAGTAACAATTAATATTTAAAATTTCTTATACTTTTATGACATTTTAATCCGTTCATATCGCGTAGGTTTTTGGGCTCGCGGCTGCAGTGCGATGCGACATTTAGTCCCATATTTAAATTATATGTCTAGACCCACTCGCGGCTTCGCCCGCTTAAACTACTGAATTATTTACTTAATATACTGAATTACGTTCCTTAAACAAACGACACAAACAACAGAATACTTAAATGGTAAAAGTCATAAACAACATAGTAGGTAGTCTACCTACTATTCTTTTATCTAAAAATACTTAAACGAAAGATGAAACCAACTATGTTGCGCTGAAATAATACATTATAATTATTTAGAGATCTCCAAAATACGTGCAATTACTTCTAAACCTACTTTACTATAGAGCTAGCATTGAAGCATTCTCTCGTCCAGCTCCTTTCTTCTGTCGCTGGGGAACGGCATCAGGGCGTTGGCCTTCTGGCCGTGGTCTCAAGCGGCACCCATCCAATATGGGTGCATCGTTAGGGGGCCCTGTGGCCCTAGGACTGTGTACCTGCCTTAGAGCAGATACAGGGAGAAGGATTTTTGGTGGGATTGAAAGGATGATCAAATGCCAACCAAAATGCCACCTGAGCGGTCAGCTCAGCCAGTTGAGGCCCTCAGTCAGGAAGGACCAGCTTAAGTGACCAGCAACCGAGGTGACTGCTCAGTAGTCGAATTCGGGGAAGGATAGAAAGTCACTCGGAAGACGACGTTTAACCTCTGGCGGCTGGGAGTGCACTGGGCGAAGCTTCTAAGGTAGGTAACACAATACAACAGCGCGTAGTAACGCATTGGATCCGAGTTGGACCCTTACAATTTTTAGGTTGCGGTGAAGCGTGGTGTTCCTCACGTAGTATAGTGCATGGGTTACTCGCTGGAGAGTGAAGTTCTGGACCACCTGCAGGATTCCTCGTTGATTGGTGCTGGCGTAGGTAAGATAAGTCCTGATCCACGCCTTGTAGTGCTATAGCTTCGTTCTTAGGGGTAGGTGGGATCTGAAGAGCGGTCGCAGGAACATTGCGGTCCTCACTGCGTTGGAGGCTTTCTTGACTTGCCCTGTCATCGAAAGTCTTCTGTCAATAACAACTTTCAGATAGTCGCTCTGCTGCTCTAGGGGACCTGCTGGCCCTGCACGCTCAGCGAAGTGTGTAATCGGCTGTGTCTTGGTGACGTTAAGGGCAAGACTCTACTCCGTCAGCCAGTTCGGCATCAGGTCAAGGGCTTGCTAGAGTTTCTTGGTTGCTTGGTAGGGATTTAGAGACTTCGAGAGGGAAATGTCGTTTTCGTAGAGCGCCAATATCGTGGCCGGCTGCGTTGGGATGTCATCGGTGCTGCTACACTCTCCACTCTCACGCAAAATGTCCTATCAGGTAGGTACTCGGTAAGGACATGCGCGAGGTGGTGGTGCCGGCTCTGAGCACTTTATATAGTAGCCCCGGATAACAGACACGGTCGAAAGCGGGAGCTACGTCGAGGAACTATTGCACTCTCCTTTCGGTTAATCGCTGCTGCAGCGTAGTGGCCCGCTCTGGCCACCTGCAGTGTGGTTGAATGCTCGCTCGCCAAACTGCTTGCTTCGTGGTGCTGGAGAAGTGGAAGGAATAACTTCGCCACCGCGCTGATGAGGGTCATAAGGGTCGTGGGATCTTCCCAGCCTTAGGTAACATGACCAGGTTCTCCTTATACGCCCGGAGGAAAGGAGCCAGGCGACCGCGGCGGAAGCAAACGACGCGTGGCGGGCGTCGAGCCATATCGCAGCAAAGATTTTTTAGTAATGTAATTTAAATCTGTGTTACAGCTTCTAAAGTACTTATTAAAATGAAAAACAGTAAATGACAGCTTTAATCTATTAAATGGTCAAAGTACCTAATATACTTATTTATATGCTAGGAGTAAGGTATAAATGAAACATGAGTCGATACAGCTGTTTATAGCCTGCGTTATGCATTTATAATGACAATTAAAGACGGACAGACGGACAACAAAGTGATCCTATAAGGGTTCTGGTTTTTTCCTTTTGAGGTACAGAACCCTAAAAATGGATTATTTTTTAGTTTGGTTATCCATACTGTTGCGCACTAAATAATTATAGATTTAAGTCTTTTGGGAATTCGATTTGATTTGGCTTGCAAGAATTGTCATATTTAATAGAAACATGTTTAGTTATTTCATGTTATATAACAGTAACTGCGCGCACACTGCAAACGTAATCTTTCCCGCATAAATTCCGCAAAAATTCCGGGTTAAAATATAAATTATATATTGCTACACAAATCACTATCTATCATACAGAAATTGCGAGAACTACGTGGCTGCTTGAGAAAGTCTCAACTTATATACGAGAATATTAAATATTGAAATTACGGTCTATATTATAGTCATATAATGTCGAATGTTCAAAGCATCGTGTATTGAGTACCTAACCCTTTTACCTAAATGAAGAAATGAAAATATTCATAAATTTTTCCAAAGTGGCAACTGTCGTTTAAAGTCACTTGCTGACTTGTGCCACTGTGCCACGACGGCATTTTATTCGTTTTTTTTTTCAATCTTGAACTTTATGTTGTTAGTCCTACTAGCTTTTACAGCAACACCGGGTATAAATATTTAAAAGTATTAAAACTAGAAGTGCAAAAAAGCGCGGGGCGCGGTGCACGCAAGGGGACGCGTGGCGGGGAGCGAACCGTTTCGTAGTAAGGATTTTTTTGTTTATGTAATTTTTTGTAAATTTCTGTAAAGGACATTTTGATTAACACCAGATGGCCAAGACAACTAATATATTTAATAAGTTCTTTGATTTTCACGATTATTACACATTTTAAATGAAACTACTTTAAACGGATTAATCGCGAATAGGTCACGGGTAGACCACGGACTACTGCAAAGTGTTCGAAACGTCGGTTTTCCAAAAATGTATAATACAAAATATACGCGATTAATCCGGTTAAAGTACTTTCATTTAAAACTAATATATTTATTTATATAATATATGCTGAAAGGGATAAATGAAACATGAGCCAAAACTGCGGTTTATAGTCGGTGGGATTTGTCAACAATTAAATATGTTTTTCTCTAAAACTATTCCTAATTTCGAAATAGTGTAAAGAGCAAATTTTATTTTCGTTTAACGTAGAAAATTAATAAAGTATTTAAAAGGATAAGGATTGATACCATCATGGAGCAACATCCCTCAAAATAAAAAATATATTCAAATTACTATTTTTAGACAGAAATATGCTCACTGTATGTTATCCTTAGAAGATACGAATATGCTGTCGCTGACTTTTTTGTAGATCTTATTAAGAGGAATAATACTCCACTACATTGTTTTCATGTAGGACTTACCATTAAAGCAGCGCATGCGTGAAAGTGTCTCAACGGGTAGGACTTTATACACATTTATCATATTTATGTCAAATTACAATAAAATATACGTATAATAAACTATATATAAACCTTCCCTGAGAAATACTCTACCTAATGGTGAAAACCGCATCAAAATCCGTTGGGTGGCTTAGAAGAAGACTTAGAAAGGCCAGACAGAGACGAAATGCGTTATTATTTTATAATATATAGAGAAGAGATAGAGATGAATGAAAATGGCACTCAAGACCGATCTCAGACTCGAGAGCGATTTATAAATAAGAGTCCTAAATTCAATTTATTTTACACAAAAGACATGAGGTTTAAAGAAACAAGGGTAAAATTTTCAACGTAAATAATTTTATTCAAACTAGTCTATTGAACATCACTAACTGATAAACATTGTACATCTGCAAATATGGAGTCGATAAAATGTTAAAATTAACTAGGGGTTAAAAACATTATTAATACTTATATTTTATTAATATACACAAATTTAACACATTCCATTAATTTAATAGAATACCTATCTTAGTACGATAAAATAAATAACCATTAAAACAATTTATATTACTTGTTAATACATACAGTAAAGAACCTTAAAATAATAACACGACAAAGTATACACATATATGTAGATCCATATTAGTTCGTTCATAATTTTCATAAATTTTAATAACAATAAATATGTTACATGCATTAATTATTAAAATTGTATCAATATTTACATTGTATAGCTCTTGGCCGGAACCATGATGTAGAAAGATTCATACACATTTTAAGTATAGCATTGCCATTTTTTTTAATTCACAGATTAAAAACATCTTTGGTAGGAAAATATGCACTTTTAGTTATATATAGGTTCATTCTTGTAATAATTGAAATGTAAAATAAAATAAAACAGTGAATTTTTATATTTTTTAAAACATATTTGTCATGTGAATATATATTAAAAAATCGAAAACATTACACAACGTAAACACACACTATAAAAATAGTTTAAGTACAAGGAGTCCGATTGCGTATGTACCATATAAATACGTAAAATGATCATAAATATTCTTAAGCAGTAACTGCTCGTGTACAGTAGTGCCATATTTGCAGATGGCCATTCTATTACTCCGTAAGAAAATAAAATTCTCAATAAATAAATGTCAAACACTATGCGGTGAGACATTTCACACCGTATAACACAATTCCTTACTATAAAAATGATCAACAAACAGCGTTGCACCTCGTCTAAATAAGTGTCAAAGAGGATGTCGGTGTGCACAATGTCATGAGATTCAATGGCTATAAGTATAATATAGTTTGCCGCTTGAGCAAAAAATTGTGGTTGCGAGACGTGGGCGGCCGTCGATGAAATTCGGTAGTAAGTATTAGTAAGTTTATAGTGAACTTTGTATAATATCATTTTAAAAAATAAAATCAACATTGTTGTCTAAGGTGAGTGTACGTGATAATGTACGGGCTCGCCGGAATATCAAGCACACCGAGGCCCGCCCGCGGCCGGCGACGACGCTTAGCCTAGCCATGCAGGACTTAGGTGGGTTCGACTACAGTACGTAATAAACTTTATAACTATATTTGTCATATTATCGCATCTTTCAGTGCACAAATCTTCGAGATATTATAAATCGGAGCATAATAAAGATACTTTAATGCTGAAAAATTCACAATTCACTGTAGCAATCTGACTTAACAAATCAACACGAACAATATCATTTTAAATTTCTACAATATACAATTTCATTTACATTAAATCGAAGCATATAACTGTTTTTCTCAATAAATATTTTTTTTAATTATACAATGCAAACATACTAACGTCACGAAATATATTCGCTAGATTAAACATTAGCAAAAACAAGCACAATGCAATATACTACGGTGAAAGCTCTGTTTTACAAAACGAATATGTTTCAGCTCGCGTGTTCGTCTCGTGCGAAACGTTACAAAGGGTATCTACCGAGCGGTATTTATAAAATATGGTAAAAATCAATAAGATTTTAAAAATATGTGACTAACTACCGCTACGTTCCTCGCGGACATGTCGCGATGTATTGCTTACGTGACGCCTTCAATATCATATTGCTTCGTTCTGCTGCTGCCCGATACTATTAACTACAACTATAACAAGTTGCTGATCTCAAGGTTCAGAATTATAAAAAAAAACAGAATACTGTCAGTATTAAGGTGTATACCAATGGAAATTTCGCAAAACAAATGTTCTTCACGACGTCTGAAAGGGGAAGCATTTTGAGTTACTATAAAACAATTCCCCTCGACTCGAGTCAAAGGTGTACCTATCCGATACACACTAATCAGTCACGTGAGTATACATAGCATTGCTGGAGGGGGGTGGAGGGGGGCAGAGCGTATGGCACGGTGGCGGTGTGTGGGGGGCGGGGGGCCCTCACAGGGGGTCCCGGCGAGGCACCCACACGGTGGGACCGCTCTCCGCCGTGATCACCGCCTTCACCTTTGCGTATATCTCCTCCGGCGTGTCGCCAGTCACCACCGCTGTAAAAAAATAAGTAACTCAGTATTATTAAAAAAAAAGACAGATCTAATTTATTCTCAAATCGGGGAACCAAACGGAGAACGGAGTGTCTTATATTTTTTTTCCCATTATATATTCTAACGCTAAGTACCTGTAAAATATTCGGCGAATTCTTGCTCCATCTTTAGAGCACGTTCGTACGTTTTCTTAGCTTGATCCTCGGTCATTCGTTTCGTCATTTCCCTGGAATCATTATAAATAGTTTTGTGAATTGCAAAAAAAAAAGTTCAAAATACATGTAAAATGAAACATACGTATAAAACTTACATAACAGATTCTACACTCTTTGGTTTTATAAATATGGCAATGGGGTACAGTTGCGCCACTTGTAACCTCTTGATAGCGTTACCGCTAACGTCCAAAATGCAGTGTTTCCCCTGAAAATACGAATCGATTATTTTGCAAAGTACCTCTAGTAATATATTAATATATTTACTATTTCATTACAATATGGAGGAACAATTTGTTTTTAATAATAAGACTGTCAACATAGTGCTGCATATAATATGTTCAAGTGATTTTCATTATAATTTTAAGATGTATTTTTTTTTTATTTACGTGTTTTGATGAGACGTCATTAGGTAGGGGAAGTCTAACAATTTATGGTAGATTAAGTAAGATTCTTTTAAATTTGATTAAGTAGCGACAAGCTTAGATGGTGGAGATCAGTTTCAGGCACTAAACAGAGTTACTATCACTGCAACTAAGGCTAAAGTGCTAAGGTTTTCCATTTTGTATTAATTAGATGGTACCTGATGATAATTAAATTTTTTGATTTTAATTTTAGATGGTACCTTTTCGGCGACTTCTCTGACGGAGGCCACGGAAGTTCCGTACAAGTTTTCATTGTACTGTCCGGCCTCTATGAATAAGTGGTTCTGTATATCTCGCTCCATCTGTTCGCGACTGCCTACAAAGTGGTAGTCGCGTCCGTCCACCTCGTAGTCTCGTCGGGGTCGCGTCGTATCTGTTCACAGAACGTTATACAACTATGCGGATATAGCACGGTGGTATGTACCATGCTGACGTGGACGCAGCTTGTATAATTAATATCACTTAGAACATAAGTACATTTACACAACGTACATTTTCTATATTGAAAAAACATAACTCAACAGCTACGCAAAGAATAAATTATTATAAAATGTAACAAAATATCTAAAACACTCACGTGGCACGCAGCTTCCAAACTTGTCAGGGAATTCCGAAATTAGGTCATCATTGATCCTATCCTTTAGTGGGCCTAGTATAATTACTGGTCTCGTGTAATTTATCGTCAACTGTTGAACAGTTTCATACGACAAGACCGCTTCGTCTTGACCTAAGAACATAGAACGAGACATGTATAAAGGATATTATCTTCCATATTATTTTTCCTACAACTCTCAATAATGCACTCTACTATTTATAGGTAGTGTGTTGAATCAGGTAATAAAAATGTATAGTCGTACCAATTTTCATTACAAGTCACTATTATACTAAATTATTGGCTATAGCAACACTTTATCTTTACACAAGTGCCTACTGTTTTTTAAAGAAATTTAAGCTTTCGATCATTCGTGCGTCGTGCTCTACGACTAATTGCTATGAAACGTATTTCACTATTAATATTTGTCTTGTCCAAGAATGTATATTTCTTTTCAATATCTGTGTATATTTTTGTTGTGCCAATAATGTCAGAGTAATTTTAATCTTTTAATATTAATGCTTATTTGTTGGCTGGTCCATTTTTATTTTATTAAATTAATTGATGATCTAAAGGATTTTTCTAAAGTAATATTATAATTGCTGCCTGGATCAACTTATAACTATATTTGTAATAAAAAAAAAAACTATTTGACTACGATTCTAATTTAGCAACCTATCTAATCTACTAAAATCTGAAATATAGAATTGTAAGAAATATTTAAGTAATATGCAATGCCCTCAAAGTGTCGATTCTTGATGGCGTTTCATATCTTACCTTCAGATGGATATAAAAATATGAATCGATAAAACCTATGAAAACCTTTCTCAATGAATCGAGTCGACATGCTTCACAAAATCATTGTTGCATGGATGGTAAACAAAGTAAAATAATTCACAGGTCGGCCAACAAAAAATGAATTTACTGCCGAACACATCACCAGTGTCTATTGTCAAATCTGGCCTCAAGTTGACAGCTATGTCAGTACGTCGAATCACTAATCAGATAAGCTTATAAATACAGCGTTTTCTAAAGCGACACAATCTACATTCGAAATAAATTCAGCACAGCAAATTTTTTTAAAATATTTAAAAAGCCCGTATGATGATTGTCAAAATTTGTTTACGGTGTACATGCTCGTGACGATGTAATGTCTATAGGCAAAGCGCATACGAGTGCGAACTGTGAACATGCGGCGCCTCGAGCGTCGGCTACTGTCCTCGTGTGCTTCCAGTGGCCCACTCTCCCTTCACAACTTAGTAATTACTTTCTTTCGCGTATTGAGTGTTAACCTACATTTAAGGAACTTCAAAGGTCACAATGTAAGTTGCGTATTCAAAGCGTATCTTAATTCCTCAAAGCTAATTTTGGCATACTAAATCTCATAACTCATGGGGCATGTGCAACATTGTTACGGAACTTACATTGTTCAGTTCGATGCCGTCAGGACTAGAGAGCGCGACGTCACTAGTTTGTGGGTGAATCAAACTGCGCTCATCAAAATGTGATATAATCGTGTGCTTATAGCTATTAGATTCATCGCGTTGTATGAATTAGAAAATAAAAACTAAACATAAACATATGACAAATAATAGAAAAATCGAGTGTTATTGAAATGGAAACTACATTTCTAATTGATGATCATAACCAGAATGCGGGAGATAAGGTATCGGCTACTGCACTCGCAAGCTACGCCTCACTCCCAAAACTTACTCTCGTCCTCGAGATAAATGAGCGTTATCTCCTCCATCATGGGAAGTTCCACTCGGTACAAGATTTCCCCTACACGTAGAAAAATTCACGTTACATATATTCAAATAAATTGCATCTTGCAAATGGTCCGTTTCATGGAGAAGATCTAAGTGGGAGGCTAGCGTGTCTGATAGGTGTGGTGGGTAAGAGACGCGGCAATGACGTCGATGAGCCTGTGGGAGTCTGTACGGTGGCAAGCTCACGAGCATAAACAGCAAATAAAACTGATGTCCGATTGTTGGTACAATGTTAGCTCCTGTCAGGCAACTAGAAGCACAGGAACGGCCGAACGTGAGTCAAACCAAACCGTGTGCCTCTACACCTACGCGGAACATCACGCCGAGTGGTCGGATACTTTGTGATGTTCACTTCATTTAATTTTACTTTATTTATATTTTTTCGTAATTAATATAATTATAAATTCCTTGTGTTATGCTTCAAAATTATGAGTCAGCATTCACATTTTCGAAAGCTTCCGACCACCACTTATATTGTCTAGTCACACAACCGTACACATACATAGGAACACATTAGAAAATTGACAACGAATTTACTATTTTCAAACTATAGCTTATTTAATACTGTATAAGCTCCATGTAACGTCGGTCGATTTAAAGATAAATGTCGTAAAGCGTCGGAACCACTCTTCAGCTTGTTTTCCATACTACATAATGACGCACACACGCAGCACACACACCCTTAAACAACTTAAATAACGACAACACGTTATTATTAAGTGAGAAATAGTAGTTTCTAAGTTGTCAAAATTGATAAGAAATTAAATGAAGAAGATGCGTCCTTAGTTTTTTTATTATCTAGCTGCTAGATATGCTAGATTCTGGCATATACATTTTGAGGTCAACTTTGGCTAGAACAATTACATATACTATGCTAGAATTCGATTTTGCCTGCGGTTACGCATCCGTCAAATGGATGTAACCAGTGTTGCCAGACGTCCTGATTTAAGCCCAAAAATAATTGTCCCGATCGGCACAGAAAAGCAGAAAAGAATGTTTTCCACAGATTATTCCACGTACTGTGAGAAATCTTTTTTTATTACTTTAAGTATTTGATTAGTTCATAACAATCTCAAAAATATATATAATTATATTTGTAAGTTACATATAAACCACTCTGAAGATTTAACTGCATTACAGGGATAAATAATAATCAATTAAATACTGATTTATTTTGTCCCGCTTTTGGCGAAAAGCGCGTATTCCCAAGATATTATTAATGTTAATGATCCCTACTTTTAAATATTATACTAAATTAAAATAGTATTATATATAGTATGTTATAACAGAAAAATAATATAGATTTTTCTTCTCCTCATTTAAAAGTACGTACTTCTTGTCCTGCCCAATCCCCACGACGACGTTATATGGAGTTACACTGTTCTTTACTTTTACTATGGGCTATGTACAAAATGCGAAATTTAATATCAATATTATTAATAACAATTATGTGTTTTTCTCTTTAATCATATTAAAAATAAAATTGTGTTGCCATAAAAAAAATTACAATTCGTATATTTTATTTGTACACATATTACAAATGTATAAATCAATAAGTATTTGTATTGAAATGGTCTGAACACGGTTATGCGATTAGCTACGTCATTTCTATTTTTTTTTATGGAAAATGACAAGGCAAACGAGCGTACATTAGCTACATCATTTCTATAACATTGATGAAACAATAAGTGACAGTAATTAGTCCTCGGGCGCATTTACCATTTTCTAAGCAACAGTCATATTACGCATATAGTTTACATGTAAATATTATTGATTATGAAGCATTTACATGCTTTCCATGGACACTACACAAGCGTTAATTTATCCACACTGATCCAATTTTGAATAACAGTAAGTAAGAACCAATTGACTAAACACATTTTACACGCATTTCACAATTTGTAAGAAAAACCTGATTGATACATGACCTAGTATCTATACGTGAAATCTATTAAAACTATCACCTACTTTGTTTTTTTATACATAATCTTACCAATACTAGCAATAGACCGTGTGCAGTTGTTTCGAGTCAGTGACGGATGTACAGACAACGATTTAACATATTTTAATGATTAGAAAAAGCACACAGCTCCAATTAAAACAGTTCGGAAAGTGATAAATATTAGCAGCCGAATGAAAAGTTGCGTACTAGCGTCGAGATCTTATCGATCCGCTTGAATATACCAATATTATTATATCTTATTATAAACATATAATAAAATTTACTAATATTGTTACTATATTTCTAAGTAAAACCAAATAAAAAGTTATAATACAATTTTACTAACGCACCTACAAATATTAAAATAAAACGATTACAGTAATTTGGCATTTGATTACACGTTTGATTTATTATATAATTTCCTTGAC
The DNA here is from genome assembly GCA_018249795.1 of Heliconius telesiphe telesiphe. NCBI lineage: Eukaryota > Metazoa > Arthropoda > Insecta > Lepidoptera > Nymphalidae > Heliconius > Heliconius telesiphe. The sequence goes on along the minus strand of DWLH01000089.1, from coordinate 12,649 downwards.
ATCTACGTAAATGAAGCAACACAATTATAAAAAATATATATTTCAATATAGCTAAATGAAGTCTTTCACATAAAATTTGGTAAGATCGATAAGAAAACGTCGTGCTATAATGACCTACATACGTACAGCGATAGCGAAATTAATATATATATTTATATATGTATACAGATGTAGAGTGCACTCACCGTCCGCGTTAGCATCCTCTTGCGTGTAACAAAGCATGAAAGCTGTAACAAAATTAAATATTACAACTTCCATTTCCGTATCACCGTAAAAATGCAAGCTAAGCTAAATAAGATTTTTGACTTAAAAGAAAATATTTTTTTAGCTTAATATTTTGAGCAATATTCAGATCTCCACAAATGGAAAGAATTGTAACAAATTGAAAATGTCATTTACAAAGAAAAACATTCGTTAAATGTATAACATTACCCAGATAATGGCTACAAAAATATTAAAGGTAAATTGACTTAATTAGTTTTTATGAAAAACTAAGATAAGTAAAATGTTTTAAGATAACATACAAAAATTTGAAAGAAGCGGGACTCGGGAAACCCGAATTTCTTGAAAACCTTCCAAGTGCTCTAATCACTAAGCCGTAGCCTGATAAGAACGTATATTCGTATTCGTACGAATGTACGTCGAAATTCTTATATGCTTATTAAATTTTATAACGATATAGCTCAAAAGTTTTTATAAATAGCTTTTAGGCAATTTGTTAGTTGATGGTTACTTACGCTCTTGGTCTGAGCCGTCTTCAGATTTGCCGTCCTCTCGGCTTTTCATGAATGGGAACTTTCTACTGAATGACAAAGTTTTCTTTTTCCTTTCCAGTGTTGATTGACTCTGTAATTATTATTTATTCTTGTTTCATTTCCTTATTTTGTTATCTTTAAATATTTTAATTTGACAATAAGAATTCTAAGAACTGCATACATTCATTATTATAAATAAAAAGTTTCGAATGAAAGATGTCAAACAATTTAACAACTTATAGTACACCGGAACATATCCATCATTGTATATACACTTTTAGATAAATCAATTATTTTTTACTTTAGGCATTTCTATTATTAGTATTTTCTAAGTGTCAAACACTTTCAATTGTATACACAGAGACACTGTAACAACTGCGCCACGTTGGAGGCAATAATAATGTGTATATAACATAATAATGTATAAGCTACGCAAAAACAACTTAACGAGGCAATAATGCCTTTTTCAAATTTGTTTGCTATCATAGTTAATAATCAGCCTTACGCTGTATCCCACACACAGCAGGGTAGGCAGAGGGAACCTAGTGTTAAGACACTCCGTTCCCCACTTTCCGCCGAATTCTGGAGGTATTATTTGCTGAGTGGCGGAACTCAACGCCGCGCTCTGCCTCGACACCAGAGCGCTATCATAGTTAAGTGTTATTTTAAATATAATACAACACAAAGGCTGTCAAGGCGCAAACGGGCGGACTCGGAGAAATGAAATATTTATTTTATTCATTTCCTCGCTCTGGTAACGAGGCAAAGCGAGTTGTTGAGTATCGCCATTCAACACACAATGCCTCAAGAGTGCGACGGAAAGAGAGAAACAGAAGTGTTTAATGGGAAACCGAATGTGTTAACACTAGGTTCCCAGATTTCCCTCTGCTATACGCGGGTACAGTATGAAGTAAAAAAAACAATGGAAATTCCTTACGGTGCTAACAGGCGTGCCCTGCCCCTGGAACTTGACCTGCCGGTCGCGCGCGCGCTGCTTCCTCTCCCAGCGCCGCTTGGACGGGATGATGCCGATTGCCTCCGGGTCCGTGGTGTCCAGGCGTCTGGAAACAATTTATTACCTACTTTAGTATGTCTATCTTCCGGTAGGCATATATGTATATAAAACTCTTTTTTTACTGAGGGAATGATAGTATCATTGTTAGAAACGTGAAAATGTGATTTTGATAATCGATTTAAAAAAAACAAGTCCCGCTTAGGTCTGAGGCATTAACTTTAGTGAACTGGTGGTAAATTATTTGACGTTCAAAAAATGAAATATGTAACCTCTTATTTTGAATAAAATTATTTGACTTTGACTTTGAAATATAACGCACAGCCAAAAAAAACTACTTCGCGTAGTGGACGGAAAATTAGCACACATGTGCCTTAGGAAGTGTAGGAGATGCCATCTTACACTGATAATAAGACAAGAGAAGTTATATACTAATAGTAAGAGAAGATTTTACGAAAACTCTTCAAGAAAAAAAGTACATAAAGCAGAGGTAAAAATAATATAAATACAAACCTTGCCTGCCACCATTCGTCATCGGACGCGTTAGTGACGTGCAATATGTCGCCGTACCGGAACGGCAGGCCGCGGGATGGCAGGCCGTCGTCTCGGATGGGGTCGTAGTCGAAGAGCGCTCTGGAAAACATTTAAGATAACATAATGTAAAACCTTTATTGCGCACTAAAAGAGATGCATTGCATAGATTCCTTATCCTTATAAATATTATAAGGCTGTAGAGTATGTTTGATTGAACACTCTAATCTCAAGAAGTAATGATTTTTTTTTATTCGATTATACATAGCAAAGGCAAAGCTGCAAGTAAAGCTAGGATAAGGTAGTATACAAAGGGGGATTATCACCAAGTGATTTTTTTGAAATAGCCAAAATAAACTTATGTACAAAAAGGGCAGGTAAAACAAAAAAAAATCTCACTAATAATGAATTCTATCAAACCTAAATATTGTGTATTTACAATCATATAAAATACATAAAATTGTATGTGGCAGTTAAATCATTAACTACTTATTTACCTGACATATAAAGACCGTTTCTGTGATGTTCTTAAGAGGGTGTGGTGTTGTTTTAATTCATTAATTCTGGCTTCAAATTTGTTGTACTCCTGTGGCCTGTACACCACAGTTAACTTCACATTTTGTCCGGTACTCTGTTAGTGTTTTGAATCTTTGTTAAATATTTGAAAGTTTTACATATTAAAAATAATATATAGTAATAATATTGATTACTAGCCAAATCTCAGCTGGGGCTCAAGCATGCGACTGTAAACGCTACGGTTGTAGGTTCGATCCTCACTAGTGGAAGCAAAATAATTAATATTTTCATTTCCTTACTAAAGAATTCGACGGAAAGTTTGCAGCGGAAGTGTCTTAACGGAAATAATAGTGTCTTAACACTAAGTTTCTAGGTTCTCTATGCCCACAACATAACTTATGTAAGATTTACCAATACATGGGCTTTAACAGTAACATAATATATATGTAAAATGAAAAGTCAGAAGCAAATGAAATCAAACAAACTCAGTATTTGGTATTTATGTATTTTTTTGATCTCTGCAACTATGTATGAAGATTAGGTCTCTCTCCATAAATAAATTGAAAGCAGTAATTTAATTACCGACACACATGACACAATACAACTCATGAGTATACAAGTGAGCCTGTTGTGCAAATCAATTAGCTTGCTCTGTCAATTACAACACATTCATATTCGTAGTATATTTTATGAACTATTGTTTATTTACTAAGCTTGTTATAAAATAACACATATAATTTGAATATAATAATATTGTAAAACACATTGAGGCTACATGTAAGTTGAAAATATCAATACACTTTAAAAATGTACACAATTATTAATTACACTTAAACAAGAGATGGAAAAGACAGCAATATAATTAATTTACTCAATCGTTAAGAGAATCACGTACATTTAACACTAACGTGATATTCGTGAGTGGCATATGTAATAATTGATATATGGCTAGCAGCTAACTTATAGATTTTCTCTTCCTCATTGTTTAGATTTCTATTCTAACAAAATGTGTGTCATAGTTTAATAAGCTGGGCGCGTGCGTTGAGCCTTTGAATATTATTAAGTTTTTGCTTATTGCTTATGAGCGGTGTCATTTAAAAGTATATACATATTGTGATAGAAACAATTATGTACTGAAAACTAACCAGCAGTCAGTTAAGAAGAAATGAAATCTTAAGTATATATATATATATATATAAATATATATATATTTATTGCTGTTTCTATAAAAAATAAATTAGCTTCACGCTGTATCCCCCACACAGCAGGGTAGGCAGAGGGAACCCAGTGTTAAGACACTCCATTCCCCACTTTCCGCCGAGTTATGGAGGCACTGCGTGTTGCGTGAGTGGCGGAACTCAACGCCGCGCTTTGCCTCGACACCAGAGCAAAGAAATGAAAATATAAATAAATATTTAATTTCCTCGAGTGGGGATCGAACCCACAACCAGTCGGGTTTACAGTCACACTTTGTACCCCTGGCTACTGCGCTTCTTCTATTCCCACCCACCTTGAGCGCCTTGGCGGCCTGCTCGTGCGTGGCGTGCGTGATGTCGGTGTCGTTGACGGCGAGCAGGCGGTCGCCGCGCCGCAGCCGCGCGGACCGCTCGGCGGGCCCGCCGGCCAGCAGGAAGGACACGTAGATGCCGTGGCCGTCCTCGCCGCCCACGATGTTGAAGCCCAGCCCCTGCGCGCCCTTCTCCAGCTCCACCACGCGCGCCTCCTCGCCGTCCGTCGCGTCCGGCGCGCCCGTCGCGTCCTCCTCGCGCCGCAGCGAGTTCGCCGTGCTCGAAGCTGAAACGTATCATTTTAAAGTGTTTCACTGTAAACACGAACAGATGTGTGGAGAGTAGTAATGGCTGATAATATAACACAATAATTAATTGCATGTTATTGATTAAGACAAAAATAACTTCTTACGTGATACATTATTATATAAAACTATCAAGATTAATGTAAACTTACGTGTATTTGCTCTAGAAGTCCTGGGTGAAGGCTGCCCATGGCGTGGACCAGGAATGAGTACAAGGACGACACGCTCACCAGACGCTTTTAAAGCACTGACCGCATCTTCATGAGTTACGTTATCCAAGTCCACGTCACCTTTCTAAAAAAAAAAAACATATATGTAACTTGATTAAATTTGAAAATTAATTAGTAATAAAACTTGTTTAACTTATATTGCTAAAGCCAGTCCATAGTAATATAAGTTAAACTGCTTTCATAACTATACTATACTATATTGTAGAGACTAAATATATAATTTTGTTGAAATATTTATATGTAAATGCAATTTATGATCATTGAAAAATAATCCCTTTTTTTTCAATTCTAGTATGCTATATATAATAGCAATTAGGCACTTACAGATGTGTTCTTAACAATAAGTAATTTGTCGCCGACCCGTAATCTCCCATCTCTGTGAGCAGCGCCACCTGCCATTATCTTTGTGACATATATCCCATTGTCTCCAGGTATATGCTGGTTGCCGACTCCACCTGCTATGCTGAAACCCAGACCTGATCCACCTTTTACCAACTCAATTTCTACAGCTTCTTCCTTATTAGATATTTGTGATACATTTAATGTGTCTTCGCCAGTTGGCCGTCGTCTTACTTTCTGTAAGAATTTAATATAAATAAATACTGAGGCCGTAGTGGAACAGCGGCAGTCTAATTGTAAGCGCGACAGTTGAGGTTTGATTCGCACTCGGGGGAATGAATTATTTTTATTTCCATGCACTGGTAACAAGACAAAGTGCGGCGTTGAATTGCGCAACTTAACACGCAATGTCTCGAGAATTGGACGAAAAGTAGGGAACAGAGTGTCTGAACACTAGGTTCTATCTGCCTACCCTGATATATGCGGGACGCAGTGTGAAGCGAAAATAAAAAATTCTTAGCAATTTTTTTAATAGACTGATAATTTATTATTATAGTAGATATATTCAATATCAACGAATTTTACTCACCAGTCTTACAGTACTGCCAGCCTTTTTTAATGCATCAACCGCCTCAGCATGTGTGACATTCTCGACTGATGTGTCATTTACCTGAAGAATGATATGTCACATAGTTTTGATATTGTTTGATAATTATGAATGTAAAATAAAGAGAAAATGGACCTTGACCTGCATATTAAATTGGAACAATGAATAAAAATCGTGAAATAAGTCTAGACTAGATTAGAAATCAGAATACCTGTAATATTGCGTCATTGATTAGCAGTTGACTGGCCGCCGCGGCACCACCGGGTATTAGTTTTGTGACATAAATAAGGGGATCGTCGGCGACATGTGGATTGTCTGAGCCACCTGCAATACTGAAGCCAAGTCCTGCACCACCAGCACGAGACAGCACTACTGTTAAATATATCGAGCCGTCGTCGCCTACTGTACGCTCCGAACCACCTTCTATCCCATTTATCTGCAACTTTCAATAACATATACTCTCCAACGTTTTGCTCCATCTAACAACCATATAAGAACTTAAAGTAGTAAAAACAAATGAAAGTTATTTTCAATTCAAAATAATGTCTTTAGTTTTATTAAAAAATAAATCAGCTTCACGCTGTATCCTGCACACAGCAAGGTAGACAGAGGGAACCTAGTGTTAAGACACTCCGTTCCCCACTTTCTGCCGAATTCTGGAGGCATTGCGTATTGAGTGGCAGAACTTAACGCCGCGCTTTGCCGCGACACCAGAGTGAAGAAATGTAAATAAAAATTCAAGTTAATATTTCATATCCTCGAGTGGGGATTGAACTCACAACCAGTCGGTTTTACAGTCACACTTTGTGCTCCTGCGCCACGACTGGCCTCTAAAAAATTATAATATTATTATATTTTGGTTACAGTAATGACACAAGTAATATTGTAAACCACATGTCCATGAATAATACAAATATACCATGTCTTCTATACAAATATGTGAGATCAAGGTTAGATAGGGTTTCATATCTATTATGTAACTGTCAAAACTACTTGTATATTACAAGATAAACAAATTTGTATTACTATGTGTAATATTTAAAGAGGCAATCCATTATTGTTTGTTTATTTTCGAAATGATTAATAAATACAAAAATTAGAGGCTGTTTTTGAGCAAATAAGAAAATAATAAATAGATTCACCGTGCATCCTGAATAACAGGGTAGGCAGAGGGAACCTAGTGTTAAGACACTCCATTCCTCACTTTCTATAGAATTTTTAAAGTATAGCATGTTGAGTGACAGAACTCAATCCTATGCTTTGCCTTGATACCAGAATGAGAAAATAAAAATATCAAATAATTAATTCCTCTGAGTGGTTATTGAATCCACAACTGTTGCATTTACAGTCACACACTTATGCCACACACACTAGAAAACTTTTATCTAAACCATATATACTATTCTTAACTAACTTTTACATGAGAAATTAAATTACCTGCTTCATTTCAGGTGATGAAACGTGAGCCTGGAATATAGAAAATTATTACTTAGCAAACAGTGTCATGAAATATTAGAAAGCAGTGATGATTTACATTGTTAGTTTTAGAAATTAACAATATTTATATCATCTTATATATAAACACAAATTATATTGTCACCAAAGTCATTAGTTAGATGTCAAAAACATTATTTAAATAATGTGGCTGCTGCTTCTAATAGTATCTAAGACAAAGTATAATATAATTAAAATTCAAACTATGGTAGTCGTTTAATAAAATCATAAGAAACTTATTAATTAAATTTAATTTTATTACATATTTCTAAATTGATAATAATAATAAAAATAAATAAAAATGTTTTAAAATTCAAAATACAGTAGAGACTTGATTATCCTGAATACTTAAGGACAACAATTATTGTGTTAATCAGGTTTCTACTGTTTAATGTTCATTTTATACTTGAACTAATGGGTGATCTAACCACTTTTATAGTAACAAGCAATAACCTACTCACCGTATCAAGATTAAATAAAGAGGAGACTTTCCGAAGGAATCCATTATGAGTTTTTTTCTTCCGCCTCTCAGTCATTTTGGAAACCAAGTGTGCATAGCCTTTGAGTAGTTGTATTCAGCTCTATACTATGTACACTGCATGCATGTTAGTTACACACTTGTGCCGCTGTCAGCACCTTACTGGCTGCTCTCCGGCATGCACCATTCTCTACCTAGAACCCACTTCTAGCTTGCACCAAAAATATTTTGCCTATATGTTGCCACTTTTAACATAATGCAACTTTATTTTAAGTTTGCATAAAATCCCACAGCAAAGCTAAATATCTTGTTAGCTTACTTTAAAAATGTAACTAGTCCTTATCATTAAAATTATTTTAGAGCCGAGCCCTTCTTGATAGCGGTTTTTATTAGATTGTATGCGTATGTAGTTAATTGGGTGTTACCAACTTGTGTTTAATGATAGGATGGTAGGTATGAATGTCAAAGCGATGAACTTTAATTAGAATGTCCGTGTTACGTTATTTAACGTGCAATATAGACATTTGCTTTTATTTAGAAGATAGGTGAATCGTTCAGCAAGTAACATAGTAATTGTTACAAGCAAAACTATTTTAGAAGTTTCATTAGTCTCACCAAAGGTTTGAAAACGTTCCCAAATTGTAAAGAAATTACTAAACGTTTAAAAATAGATTAGTGTATATTAAATGGCCTTACTTGCGACGAATACGAAATAACAGCAGTGTGAATGTCAAAATTTTATGTGCAATATCATTTCACTTGATAATCATTTACGTGTAATTCCCTTTAGTCCGTGTATCGTTCGCAAGTCATTGGCACAATTGAGAAATTTACCAGCACGAATTCACACAACCATAAAACGTTAGCGTACATATCGCTGAAAACTCGTACTATATTTTAGGTTATAAATAGTACTATGAGACGCGAAACACCAACTATCCGCCATTACTAACCACTTGTTGTATAGCATTCGGAGTTTCGGACTTCGGCTACGTACCTTTGGAGACGTCACGTCATCAAAAAGAAGAAAAAAAAACAAAATCAACAGCTACGTATCGGTAAACACCTTAGCTTTCAGAAGTTTTCCAAAAGATGGCGCTGTTGCCTTCTTGATTAAATTCTCAAATAGTTTGTCCACTACCCACGTTGTCTAATGATTTAAACTAAATATTTTTTAAACGATTGCTCCGAAACCAAAAAAGAGGGCTACATATTTAGTGCGTATGCCTGTATGTATGTCTGTCCGTTTATTTGTTGTAAGCTTGTAAGTGCTAAACCTGTGAACCGACTTTGATAAATGATACGTCGTCGTTGCATTTGTCTTGATGACGCGAGGGTTATTGAATTAATTTAGTATATGCAGTCGGACTTTTTGTTTTGTTATTATTATTCGATCAGAAATGAGATGCGATTTGTATCTTTTAAATTTTTCATATTATATTAATTTGCTTGCACATGCAGTTTAATATTTTTTACGTATAGTTTACTTTATTGGTCTACTATGTCAATAATTTTAGTAAGTAAATAATTCCTTTTTTTACTGTATATAAAAAAAATACTAAAGTGATTGGTTTATTAGGAGTTAAATTTATCATGTAGGTACGTTAGACTGTAATCTTTAATTAGTCTTATTTATACAAGTTTGTTTTATGTTTTTATTGGTACTTCTTTGCCTCTATTAATATTAGAACAGCAGCCACATTTTATGGAGAAAACAAACTATGTATCTTACTTACCTTTTTTTCTTCTGTTTCACTGCTTGGGGATATAATGGATGGTATCGCCATCTGTTAGATTAATGGTTACATTATAATATGTAGATCAAATTAAAAGTTCAACACTATTGATGTTTTTAATTTAATTCACTTAAAATGTATCACGGTCATGAAATCTAATTATGTCTACGTACCCTCCCCGAATCTGGAGTTTCAACATTGCGGTTGTCTGATTTTCTATTGCCATCTAGTAGAAAAGCATTAGAAATTGATCTATAATCGCTGTCTCCAACTTGTGCCTAAAGCAATAAGCAATAATTAGTAGATGATTTATTTAAATACACATATTTTATTATGTTAATTCTATTTAATACAGTGTTAAATTGTTACCTAACGAGAAAGAAGACGAATATTTCAAATTCTGCGTTTATATATAAATATATATAATATTAATTTATTAAATTAAAGAATTTGGTTTAATAAAGTTATTATGTGATATGATATGGGCGGTAAGTTAATACTTAATAATGGCGCGATATTATTTCTATATGATCTGTGAATTATGATATCAGAAAAGACAAGAAAACAAATATATTCTAATATTACTATATAGTCATTTATGTATACGAGTATACAAATCAGCAAAATCACGCTGTATCCCGCACACAGCAGGGTAGGCAGGGTATGGTAGACACGAGTATACATATTTAAATATAATTGTTTCACTCATTACACTTAATATAGTTGCCATATTTTAATATAAAATAATATTAGGTATTTATATATTTTTGTGGCAAGCTTTTGGCGAAATAATCCCGCTTTTTACTTAACACGGTTATAAACCTTTTATTTCGCAAAATAAAATCAAGTATTTAACTATAGTTTTGTACAGTTTTGATAGTAAGTAAATATTTTCATTGGCTATTGCAACGCTTCAATAATACTACTGTAATGTTGACTTAAATTAATAACAGTAAAAAATAAACTTGCTTTTGTATTTTTATCAGTATATTCAGCTTACTCAGAAATGTTGGTACATATTATTTTTTAATTAAATTTGATAAAAGCGAACAAGGTTTGTAAATATATAGGTACCTACTTACAGAATAATGTAATTACTCTATTGGCATTTATGGAGCTGTAAAATGAAGTAATTAAAAAATTAAATCATAATCCTAATTAAAAATTAAATATAATCTGCACTTCTCTGAAAAATATATTAAATATAATTACGAAACATGACTTATGAAGTTTAACAAGACGGATAAGTACTTATGAGGTAAGTCTGTAGAAGAGTCGGTGGCGGTTCAAATCAAAAATAAAAATTAAAAACACGTTACGATTAGGTTGTTTATTGTATTTAGACTTATTTTTTTTTTCTGCTAATACTCAAGAAGAAGTTAGCAATGTCTTTTGAGTAATCTTAATCACCTCATATATTGAAGTAACATAAAAAGCTTATAAAGCTTTTTATTCATTCACGTATAGTAACAGATAAATCTAAATATTGTATGTATAAGAATATAATATAATATGACAACATAAAAGAAATATCAATACTCCTATATACAAAAGATAAAACTCAGTGGCATGCCCTCCGAGGGATCTAAAATGAGGGAATATTTTTTTAATATAAGTAAGAAACATAAAATAATGCAATCACTTACTTCACGACGAACTCCATCAGATTCCCACTTATTTGCTATGCGAATAGTCTCTGCAGTTTTCTGTTGTATACTTTTATTGTCGTCGAGCAGAGTTAGCTCGTAAAACTCTTGTATGTCTGTTCACAAAAAAAATGTCAATAAATTAAACTAAAGACATGTAATATGGGGAACGTAGTGTCTTAATACTAGGTTCCCTCTGCCAACCCTGCTGTGTGCGGGATACAGCGTGAAGCTGATTTAATTTAATTTAATTTTAACATGTAATATTGGAAAGCAAGCTTAATATTAACTAACATAATATGTTCATAAGTTAACAAATTGTTGTTGAGGGTTTGAATTGGCTAATTTTCACATTTAAGTTATATTATACTCATTTCATAAATCATGAATCGGGTGAAGATATCTGTTTGAATTTGCTTTACCAAACGTTAAAAAACATAATTTTAGCCTAGTAATTAAAGGAGAAACCCTCAATGTGTCGGAATCAGCTATTTTCTTAGGTTTAACCATAGATTCCAAACTCCAGTGGAACACTCATCTGGAAGCACTTGCGGATAAACTCAGCTCTGCCGCGTTCGCAATAAAAAAAGTAAGACAACTGACGGACGTTGAAACTGCCCGACTAGTCTACTATAGCTATTTTCATAGTATTTTATCTTATGGAATGTTGCTATGGGGCAGTGCTTCAGATATAAATTCAATATTTATTCTCCAAAATAGAGCCGTGAGATATATTTATAACCTGAGAGCTGGAGATTCTCTGCGAGATGTTTTTAAAGATGCTGGTATTATAACAGTTGCTTCAGAATTTGTTTATTATAATATTCTGTTTGTCCGGCAAAATGTACAATGTCACAGTAAAAATAGTGATATACATACGATAGGAACGAGAAACAAAGATAAACTTGTTACGCCAAGTTTTCGCGTCCAAAAAATTTAAAAATCTTTTATAGGTCTGAGTATATGTGTATATAATAAACTTCCGCTGTGTATTCTAAGTTTTACCATCATTTAAAGTAGCTTCAAAAAAATACTAACAAGTAAAGCTTATCACACTGTCAAGAATATTTACAGGATAAACATGTATGGAATTAATGTCTATTGAATGTCACGCAGGATAGCTGCCAGTTAATGTAATAATTGAATTGTACCATTGACTTTGAAAAGAACAACTGCTCAGTTTCTTGTCGGCTCTTCTCAGCAGAACTGCCTTCCGAACCGGTGGTAGCATTTTTTAATGTTTATATGTTCATTCGACGATTCAAAAGAGCTTATAAGTCTATTTGTATAAAGAATATTTTGATATTTTTAAACATTTTTAAAGTGTTATTCCACACTTAGGAAAGAAAAATACTTATTTAGAAAATGTATTATTAACTTTAGCTCGATGAGAACGTATGGCTTAGCGGTCAGAGCGCCTGGTCGGTTTCCAGGAGGCGCGGGTTCGAGTCCCGCTACGTTCAAATTTTTATACGTTTTCTAAATAAGTATT
>DWLH01000088.1:0-37939 GCA_018249795.1 Heliconius telesiphe telesiphe | reverse complement strand
TCGTGCGGTCCCCAGGCTTAGACTGGATGTCGCGCTGATCCCAATACGCCTCACATTTCCACGGAAATTGCGTCACACCAAATGTATCTTATGATCTTCAAATCCCGACACTTTATTTGTTGTGACGGATGTGCGGGGAACCCCCGCCACCTGGTCCCGAGTATTGGTTTCGGCTGAAATAATAATATAGCTATGAATATTTGAAACACGTCATTGTTTTTGTTTGAAAGGGTGCTAAATTATATGCTTATTTCTATTTTTTTTTTCAGCTTCATGCTATATTTGAATCCCGTATATAGTAGGGTATTCAGAGTGAAGCTAGCGTTAAGATACTTCGTTCCCCATGTTCTGTCATATTCTGGAGGCATTGCGTGTTGGATGGGTAGCTCAACTCCACGCTTTTCCTCGACACCAGAGCAAAGAAATGAAAATATTAAATATTTAATTTCCTCGAACCCACAACCTGTCGAGCTAACAACCACACGCTCGTGCCTCTGCGCCACAACTGGCCTCATTATTTTAATGAACAAATATAAAAAAAGACAGCCTTTGCTAACCGACCAATTCGCTGCCTCAACTGCATATGAAACAAATGAAACTCTACATACCTATCTAGCTTAAATCCATATTACACTACAACACAAATTATTTCTGTACATGTATCTAAAAAAAAAAGTATTCTTCTTTATTTCTTTCTCCTAATAAATTCCAATAACATTACAAAAACCAAGATATCTCTCATTTATTTTCGAATAAACAAAAAAACGTTCTTATAAAACAATGTCAAGTGAAAAATTGTTGCTCAAAGACGCACGACCCGGTTTTACATGCATTCTTGATGTGGGTCACGGCCCTAGAATTAGGTCGAGCTTTATGAAATAAAATAGCAGGAAACCGGATAGAAACAATATTCTATTGGAGAGTATGAAATTAGAATATATCTACTATATCACGCTGCACGCTGTATCTCGCACACAGCAGGGTAGGCAAAGGGAACCAAGTGTTAAGACACTCTGTTCCCTACTTTCCGCCTAGTTCTGGAGGTATTACGTGCTGAGTGATCTATGAAACTCAACGCCGCGCTTTGCCTCGATACCATAGCGTAGAAATGAAAATATAAAATAGGATCATCCTGGTACTGGTGGTGTCGTAAGAGGCGACTAAAGTACGTGTGGTAGAGTCACGTCGTCAGCAATGGCAACACGCATGGGCAGACTCGACCGGATCATTACCACCCCCGGCATTTAAAACCGGCGTGAAGTAGTGGCTTTATGCCACTGCGTTTCGCATCAGGTAATACCGGGCTCCGGCGCCCAACACACCTTAAAGGCCGGCAACGCACCTGTAGCTCCTCTGGTGTTGCACGGAGTCGTGGGCGGTGGTGATCACTTACCATCAGGTGACCCGCATGCTCGTTTGCCTTGCCTTATCCATAAAAAAAAAAGAGCCCCATGCCACACTCAATCAAAGGCCGGGGTTTGGTTGGGTAGACCAAAAGTTTACCGTGTGAGCGACCATGGCGGAAGCCATATTAACTGAGTCTGAGACTACGTACCGACTGAGTAAGAGTGCCGAAACAAACGCGTTAGCTCCGGTTTCAGCTCAGGAGCATATAAACGGAGCTGTAATAGAAAGATGCCATCTGGTCCGCTCGAATTCACTACAATGCTAGAAATATAATTTTATTATAGCCCTATTGAACCGCGGCGGCAACAACGACGGCACAACCATCGGCAGGATCATCGGAAAAGAAGCAAATCCGCATTCCATCCCAATCTGCTGACTTTTAGTGCCAGACAAGAAGAGTTGCGTTGAGGATGTTCTGCAACTGCTGCGTTTAATAGGCTCGACACTCCGTACCAAAGAAGACCCCAAAAGGGCATCGACGATGTAAAGTTAGCAGAAGGTTGTTGTGTGACTCAACCAATTGGAATAATACATTCGCCATAGCAAGGTCGAATGCAGCCCTCAAGCCAACTGGTATTGTACGCATTAAAATCTCCAAGTATCACGACCTCAGCGGAGTGGAACTGTGAGAGCATATCGTCGATAGTCAATTGCATGTGCTCCATGAGCCGAGCCGTTTCTGCATTACCACTGTGTAATATCTATCTTTTATTATTTTAATAGATTAAAAAAAAACAAAAACACACCCAGAAGTACTTACCAAAATTATTTGAAACGAGGCAGATTACCTCCTATTCTATATTTTCGCATAACACTATATACATGTGGTATAAATGAATATTCATGTAATTGATTGTAAATATTTTAATATAAAATTGTGATATTAGTATAACGTTGAGTAATTAATGAATGGAAAGATAATCCCTTGCATGCAATAAATCTCTAAACTATTTCATAAACTGGATACATTTAGATACCTATGTACATATTTTTGAATTTAAAATATAAGGAAAGTCATACATAAGTTACACCTTAACAAAATTTCTTGCTACGTATTACTTACTCGACTTGGCTGTACACGGCTGTTTTTGATTCGATGTCCACTCAAGCAAATTATGATATTTATTTTAAGGAAAAAAACGCGGCGTTGGGTCGCATCCAAGTCTCCAAATTAGGAGAAAGTTGAGGAACGGAGTATAATAACACATTGCTCGCTCTGTCTACCCTGATGTATGTGGGATACATCGTGAAGCTCATAAAATATATTAAAGGGAATGAAACCGATAACCATCTTTTATACCTACCCTAAAAGTAACGCCTACTAATGGTGCGTAAGGTGAGTTACAAATTCTTTTATGTAACATTTATATGGTGCCGTATTTTCACATAGCCAAAAAAAATACATCTGTTTACAATGAAAAAAGACTAAGCAACAGAAACAACTGTTTCAACATCCAGGAGTTGAAAACAATTATTGTAGGATTGTGGTTGTTATCTCTACACAAACTGTCAATTTTGACGGTCAATGTATAGGAAGGGTTGAAAATTAAGTTAGATCGTTGATATTATATTAATTTACCGTATTTTATATGACTGAATATAAACGTAAAGGTTATAGGTTCGATTCCGACTAGAAGAAATGAATTATTTTCAGTTTAACGCTCTGGAGGAGCAATATCATAAACGGAGAACAGAATATCTTGAAATTAAACACATGGTACATAGAAAAAAAAGCGTCACACCACTTGTTTTTACACATATGAAACGTAATTTGTAAATTTTCCTATACGTGCTGTCGTAATATTCCTTAATTATTGGGAAATTTTATGTTAAGCTTTGGGCGCTTTTCCGCCCCATTCAACTTTTTCTTAATTTTTTTTGTACTTTATAAAATTTGAATCGCATCCTCTCGGATAAATCGTGTTTTAAATCTAGTGAACTACGCTACTCATATTTTGGACAAATTCTCCGATGCCATTCGATTACTTTCACTTTAATTTTAATGAATCTATCGTTTTAAACAGTTTCTTAATACCATTAGAATTGAATGAAACGTTACATCTAGGTGTATTGTAATATTATGTTTTTCATTACAAATACTATCTATTTTTAACATTTTTAAAGTGGTATTCCACACTTAGGAAAGAAAAATACTTATTTAGAAAACGTATAAAGAATTGAACGTAGCGGGACTCGAACCCGTGCCTCCTGGAAACCGACCAGGCGCTCTGACCACTAAGCCATACGTTCTCATCAACGAGAACGTATGGGTTAGTGGTCAGAGCGCCTGGTTTTTATACGCTTTCTAAATAAGTAAATAATATCTATACGCTTCACTGGTGAAAATATAAATGCTCATATATTTTTCCCAAATATCATTGTTTCTAACATGTATAAAATGTAACCTCAGTAACCCTAAAACAGATCACAGTCCGTCGTAAATCCTTTGATCGTATTTTATCTACTGTCAAACAATTGAAAGTGATAAATTGACATCAATATGAATGAAATAGTCATTTTTTGCGCAATTTGATTTTTGATATAGATTATATTGTGATTTGAATACGACGTAAAGTAACTGGTTTTGTATTGCATATTTGATATTCTATTTTATCTGTATCGTTTTTTTTTAAATTATTATTATTGTTTCTCTGTAAGTTTACACTATATTAGAATACTCTGTGGTTAAGTTTCTCCTAGTGTTAAGTTCTCTCCCAAACACTCCTTCCGTTCCTGTTATGTTCCGTTTCCCACTTTCCATCGAATTCAACACGCATTTCGTGTTGAGTGGCGGAACTCAACGCCGCGCTTTGCCTCTTTACCAGAGAGAAGAAATGAAAATATTTCATGTCACCGAGTAGAAATCGAACTCATAACCTGTCGAGCTTATAGTTGCGTGCTTGTTCACTGTCTCTGACTGTCCTCTGGACACATATTAACCTAAATTTACAAATAGTATCAGAGTTCCGTTTTTTCGTTTTAAGGTACGGAACCATAAAACACATAATATGATGAATAATCCAAACACAACCTTATTTAAATAGTTAGTCTCGTTAAAAACACAGGTGTAATATATTATTATATATTTTTTTCCTAAGAGAGCGTAATCAACAAAATGGGGTAACAACTTCATTTTATTTTTGTACTCAACCTCGGAACACCAACAAATAGAAATTCGAAAGCTGCAAATTAAAGAATCTTTCCATCGAATTGTGAATTGTGTTTTGAATTAATCTGAATTTGTAATGTTTAGATCGGTGAGGCCAAATTCGTTCATATTTACATATCACATTATTTTTGAAGTCAGTTTAAGAGTCAATATACAACTTTTATGAAAAAGTTTTATAAAAAATATATACAAAATAATTTATTTATATTGTATAGTATAACAATCTGAATTTACTATGTAATAGTAATGATAAATTATAATATATATTATTGTAATAATTTTTTACAGTTTTACACATTTATCCTGCATAGCAGAGTGGGTATAAGCGAGATAGTCTTAAAATTTTCTATAAGTTCCGCTCGAGACATTGCTAGCTGAATGGCGAATCTTAACGCCACGCTTCCATTATGGGGATCGAAAACAAGCATCACGTTTTTTATCAATCAAACGATGTAACATTCCGCTACCATGGCCGCTAATTAAAAATAAGAAACTCACTTTACAATTCAATTCAATTCAGTCTTTCTAATTATTTTCGGCAGTATTCAATTTAATGCAGTATCAGTTCGGCGGAAACGCTATTGACTATGATATTGAAATGCTCAGTCCCTTTCAAAAGGTTTCATCTTTATTTAGTAACACACTAATTAATTTTCTAATAAGCCGTAAATCGTCATATTTCAGACGTCTATTTATAAATTAGGTACTTTCTGATTAAACGAAAACAAACATTGGCTCCCATAGTAATTTATGATAAATAAATGTTCTGTTTTGACTTCAACTTAATCTTTGATTTTAAGTCTTTTGACTTTGAATATAGAAAATTCTTATCAAATAGACGTTTCACATAATTTTAACAAAGAAAATAGCTGGCTTTCTACTGCAATAACTTGTAATCAAGTATTTGTAATATTATGTAAAAGATCTGTCGACCGAAAATTGCATCCTTTGTTCGGACTGCCGACGTTAGAGGTTTTATAGGACACAATGCAGATGGCAGACCTAAGTGCTCTGACATTTTAAACGACTGAAACCTTTTAGTTTTCTACACTTAACAATAGACACTTGAATGCTCATTTATATAATCTGTACCTAAAGAATTCATTGGTGACCGTACTATACTAAAGTAGGCTTAAAAATATGTGATACAAGTCACTCCAGGACTTTTATTTGCTATTCCTGCAGTTATTGTAGTAATTTTAGATGAAACTTAGGTTAGGGAAAGTGGTCATAGAGGAAACTTAAGCTATTACGAGAGCATTACATTTTTAAAATAAAAAGGAAAAGTAAATTATTCAGATTGCAACTAGGCTTGAACTACGTGCCACATGAGTCAGTTTCGCCAACCGAGGGTTCCGAATCAATTTCGCGTAATTTATAAAAATTTACAAACTTTAATTTGTATCTTTAATATGCTCATTTTGCGTAAATTTAAGTAGAAATATTAGTTTAAATTATTTTTTCTATTATCTTTATAGGTTTATCTGTATATTTTTTAGATTTATTCATTTGTTTGTATTATATAAAATATAATAAAAACTTAAAGCAAGTCGTGGTGCAGGGGCACAAAGTGTGCCTGTAAACACGACTGGTTGTGGGTTGGATCCCCACTCAAAGAAATGAATTCGCTCTGGTGTCGAGGCAAAGCGTGGCGTTGAGTTCTGCCACTCGATACGCAATACCTCCAGAATTCGGCAGAAAGTGGACAATGGAGTGTCTTAACACTAGGTTCCCTCCGCCTACCCTGTGTGCGGGATATAGCGTGAAGCTGATAATGATAAAAACTATGCATCAACGCTCGTATCTTTTGATTACGTTGACTTAGAAGCTTAATTTAACAGACAGTCAAACATATAGGCAGGCGTATAACATACATGTATGATTCTATAAAGCTTCCGATTTTACGAATGTATTTCCGATTTTTCATGTTTGATGCACCAGACCTTAAAAAGATTACTATGTGACGTACACAAAGTAATAATACGTATTAATTGATATATTAAACAAAACCCTTTTATATAAAAAAATACACCGTGCAAAGTAATAAAGCTAGAAACTTTTGTAATATTTTTCTTTAACTTCGTTATTTTGGTAATTCTCTTATTTTCCCCTATACACTGGTATTTTCTTGCATATCATTGTTCCAATCTAAACTCTACAGGGAGTTTCGATAGTCGATTATGTGTTTAGGATAAAGTTCAAAAACAAACAATTCAGGAGGTTAGATTAATTTATTTTTGTATAAATAAAAAAATACGGTTTTGCTTACGAAAAATTACATTACGTTTACATTTTAATACCAGTAACTTTTATATGACAGTATAAATTTTTACTTTGTTAAAGGTTATCTGGCTATTATATATTAGATTTAAGCAGAGCAACATCTCAAGTAAGATTTCCTTAAACATCGAAGTTGTTGAAATTTATTGTATTCAGAACTTTGCTATTTTCATAACAAAGGTC
The DNA here is from genome assembly GCA_018249795.1 of Heliconius telesiphe telesiphe. Lineage (NCBI taxonomy): Eukaryota > Metazoa > Arthropoda > Insecta > Lepidoptera > Nymphalidae > Heliconius > Heliconius telesiphe. The sequence continues at coordinate 30,900 of DWLH01000088.1, read as the reverse complement.
TTAAAGTTGATATCGTTTCTATATCCCTTGTGAATAGCCAACAACTCAATCCGAACCGAGCAGACATTAAGTGACAAAGCGAATGCTTTAAACAATATAACATTTATCTAAAGCATGCTGGATAACGTATTATGTCGCGTTCAGACGCTCGCGTTCAATACGACATTCAACGAGCAGGGGCACAAGCATGTAAACAGGCCACTTGTGCACGTGCCCGTATTTGTATTCGCGCTTGGCGCCGCCAGTTACTACTGCGTTAACAGGAAAAATCAGTAATTTACAGGCTGCTTAAAAATAAAAAAAAGTGAACCAAATCAAACTTAGCAGAGCTTGGCAAATGCCGGGATTAAAGCGAAGATAAGGAAGATCCCGCAAATAGTATAGTAGACTGGGGAAATCTGAGCATCTAGTGTTAAGACACTCTGTTTCCATTAAGAAACTAAAGTTTTCCCCCACTTTCCACTGAATTCTGGAGGCATTGCGTTTTAAGTGGCGGAATTCAACACCGCACTTTGTCTTACCGCCAGAACTATGTTGTATGTCTGTGTTTTTATTCAAGTTTTGTTTTGTGAACGTACCATTATTCTTTCTTAGTTCTTTTTCTAATCTTTCTTGTTCTTCTTTCTTTTCTTTTTAATAGTATGTAAAATAATACTGTAAGCATAATTACATTTAATTATAACTAAAGCCTCTAGCAATGTTAATTTAAAAGCATATAACATGTATAAATAATCAATATATCGATCAGTTGGGTGATCTCTGATTAATTTTTCTCTTTAATTAGACATCTGAAAGCTATGTATTGAGTCTACTATTGACCTATTAATTTATTATATGTAGCCAAAACGTAATGTGCTAAATAAACTTTGGTATATATCTATTATACTTCAAAATGTATAAAACTGTATACATTCGTAAATCATTTTTAACATATTTAAAAAATAAAATAATGTCTACAAATTAAAACATTTTGGTAGAGGTTTTTCCGGTTTTTACAAAACAGACAGAGCGCGATAGGGGAAGTGGCTGTATATGTGACATGTCTAAATTAAATTTTTAACCCTTATGAAAGCAAAATGCAGGAAACACTCCATGGGCTGTTTAATTCAGTGATGTAATGATATTTTATTTAAGGACTAATTTAAATATTTAATATAAGAGAATTGAAAAAAAACAATGTACAGAAATTATATATACTTATGTAAGCTCGTGCGTCGTTCGTTCTCGTTTAGAATGTGATTGAGTTTCAGAGTAAATATAGAGACAGACATACAACACATTAATAAAATTTTATTAATAATAAAATAAAATTAAATACATAAATACTTGATTCTACGAATTTGTATATTAACGTTTGGATCGCTGCTTCACAGTAAACAATATTGAAGCGAAAGAATTGATTCATTTGTAACTATTATTATTTTATGTTTTAGATTTCCACGCTTTAAATATTTCTATTCAAATAAAATCCCTTGAGTAAATTGTTACAACGATTCGCTGTAAGTTCGCTGAAGCGATATTCACGCCCCGTGTCTTACTTAAATTGTGCGTATTTTTTTCTCCTTTTATTGGTAAGTATTTGCTATTATTAACGATTTTCAAAATCGGATTTATCTTAATGTTATTAAATATGTATTTGTATATTTTTAATATTCTTAAATTGCTATAGCATATTCTATTACTATGACTTTCTGAAAAGAAAAAAATCTTTCAGAATGCTTGTCTTCATAGTAATAAGTATTCAATCAATCTGTAGCACGCTCTCCTTTCAATACCATGCATTTGCGTTTTTATTTCCATTTATCGGTAAATATCTCAACAAAACAACCCTTCAGCTTCCCCCGACTGATTTCAAAGAACTTTAGATTTGTTTCGTTAAACCTCTCTTAACGCTGATTACTTTCTTAATAAACCTAAAGATGTTTGACGGTAGCCTTTCAGTAAATTTTAAATTTTGGGAAACGCTTTTAATCATTTAAATAAACTTGAGCTGATGGATGCCATGGCCATTTAATGGACCAATTACTCCAAATGAAACTGTTAACAAATTAAGCCTAAAATTAGATGAATGTAAAAGAGATTTCTTGAAACGTTTCTAACGTTGAAACTCTAGATTTAATATAACCTAAATGTCAATTGACAATATAATAAATAATGCTAAGGTTTGTAAGATTCCATTGATGTATATTTTTGGGTATTATCTTTACGTATCAATTTCTTACATTTTATTAAAAAAATATTTAAGATTTTTTTCTTTTTAGGGTTCCGTACCTTTTAACGAAAAAAGGAACCCTTATAAGATTACTTTGCTGTCCGTCCGTCTGTCCGTCCGTCTGTCTATCTGTCTGTCAAGAGTCTTTATCTCAGGAACGCTTGGATATATCGTGTGTGAAATTTAAACAATACACTCAAATCTACGATGATTTCATGAAAAAAAAAATTCTACATTTACTTAAACATTTGTGGCTAAATCCTAATAAATAATGGCCTTAAATATCAAAAAACGCGTATTTCAACACTATAAAGGGAATCAAAATTAATAGGGTACTGCCAGTTAACCTAGAATTATGAAATTTGGTATCTAGCATCTACAGGTAGTACTAGTTCAGGAAAAAATAATAAGTAGTACTAGTTCAGGACAAAAAAATAGTTAAAAAAACTTAATACATTTGTGGTTAAATACTAAAAGATAAAAACCTAAAAGAGGGGGCTAAATTTGGTATTAAAGCCGCTAGTTCAAGTGAGGTATCAGATGACAAAGCTTTGGCTAAGCTAAGCCTGAATTTTAGAAAAAAGCTCAAGACCTTCATTTTTTTCGGTACCCTCGATGGGAAAGCCCGACTCGTACTCGTCCGGGTTTTTTTTTTAATCGACTTACCGCCATATTTGCCTCTTAGATCAAATGAGATAAAACATATTGTGTTTTGTACATATCGGCGCGGAATCAAAGATACATATTCCAACAAAACACAGCCTGACTATCCTCATTTACAACTAAAATCTAAATTATACGATCGTATGATCGTCATTATCAACAACCCTATCAACGACGATATCTATAGTATGTGATGAGAAAATCACATAAGTATTAAATTTGCATTAAGTATAAGCGCGACAAATGGACGAATGACTCAATATCACGGAAACCGATTTCGATGATTCTTTTTTTATTGGAAAGGATACTTCAAGGGTAGTTTGATGAAAGTTTGGTCCGGCTGTCTTTGGTTTTTCTTTTTGATATTAGATTGGCTGATCTGGTTGAAGTCGGTTTGTTTTTATTAAAAAATATAATTATTCAAGTTAATATAGGTAGTTATTTTTACAGCGAAGCATCGTTGTATTATGCGTGGGGTATCCTGCTGCATCCTTGTTTTGGTGGAGAGAGTTTCCACTAGGTTTCAGTGGGAAGGATCGGATTCACAGGTGAGACCCACAGTACCTCTCATCTGTAAGACACTTGCCTTCTACAGTAAAAAAGGGTAGTTATTTTAAAGATACTAAAATAGGTACACCTATCACTTCACTTAATAAAAACGCAATCACTTAACATAATTGTTAAATGATTAAGCGTAATTAGTATTAGAGTATTAGCGTTAATTTTCATGGAAGGTGCTTGTCGATTGATGTCAGTATCCTAGATAAATGACATATATATATACAATATTTTATATTTATAATTTAACTATAGTTAAATTAAGTAAGTAACCGGAAAGATTTAAAGTATTACTATTGATTTAATTTAGAGATAGGCCTAATTTTATACATCCATTTTTTGTATTGTTTGCGTAAGTAAATAATCACAAATGTAAACCGTTGTGTCAAACTTTACATAACGTGAAATCTTTCCCATCCAATCTAAAAAAAAGGCCAGTGGAATTTATTTGTTTGCTTAACTCCCCAATAAATAAATTTACATAAAAATTAGCTTCATTTGTTTTTGTAATTTCTATTCTGTGTCAAAATACGATCGGCTCTATTGTAAGACTTTTCATTGCATATTGAATAAATTTGATAAAAAATTATTGCTAGTGTGTATAAAGAATATTAATTATTTATTTTGAGTAAAGGTTGCTTTCTGCAAATGACAGTTTGAGTTGAGATGAAATATAATACTACATCATTCTATTTCTAAACTTAGCAAGTTTTAAAAAACCGGTCAAATGCGAGTCGGACTCGCATACCGAGAGTTCCGAACCAGTTTCAGGATTGTAATTCAACGGTAAAAGTACAAAGTATAAAAGTTGACAAACTTAAGTTTGTGAACGTGTGCACTCATTTTGCATGAATAGAACCACATTTATAAGTTTGTAATATTTTTTTCTATGAAATATCTATGAATTTTCACTTTTCGATTTTGTTCTTTAATTGTATTGCAAGTTCTCACATTTTGCCAAATTTTATAATGGTAAGTCCACGAGAAGTACCCTATAGGTTTTAATTACGCGGCGAATTTTGCGATACAGAATGCAGCATAAACGTATCTATTGATTGCGTTGACTTAGAAGCCAAATTTTTCTCCAAGGGAGCATATACGTGAATATTTTATATTGATTTCAGATGAATACATCCACACGTTTTCGAGATAATGTTCTTGATAGAAGGACAATAAATTGCTCCTATAAAAGTTCCGTTCTTTTTCTTTTGAGGGACAAAATCCTAAATAAACAAATATACATTTTAGGTATTAGATAGCCACGATATTAATTATATTCATTTACCCCTATAATGTCTATTTTTGCACCTGATAATGACGACCTTTTTCAGAATTTTCTGAAATAAATATATGTAACTATTGAAATAAAAATTTGTTTAAATGAATACTTTAAAAAATTCAGTAAGAAAGAATATACTATCGCCATAAATTACTTAACCCTAGCTTCCACATACGTACATTCATGTCGTGCATATATTACTTTGTAAGACAGTTCTCAAACTTCTTGGAAGCTACACTGTTTTGCGGTGGAAACTCTCGACCTCCATCGGCGGTGACCGCAAACGACGCCCTTCCTCAGCTTGTGGGTCCGCAAAAACTAAGTGTGGACAGCTGGACTTTGACCGACAATACAATTTGTAATACAAATACATATACTTACTATGTTATATGCTGTTTTAGTATTATATTTAGAAAGGAGACGGAAAATCTTGAACCCAAATGTAAAGAATTGAGATATGGTCTAAAAATTGATTGATATTGTCACCTTGTCTAATGATTTTTACATTTTTCGCTTCACTCGTTTCGTTCGTTTCGATGCGTTTTGAATGGTTTCCCGTTTTTTAATATTTTCAACGACTACTGCTTCTTTTCCACAGATGTTTTTTCTTAGTAATCACCTATTATATAAAGGTTGATTGCGAATTTAACCTCACTTTTAATAACTCAGTTCTCAGATTGCCAAAACTGACAGAATTCAGATTCAGGGAGGGAATGAAGTACCTGAATTTATTAATTCATATCATTTTCATCTCGTCTCCTTTAACCCTATAAAGATAGTCAACACAGCGCTTAGTCTCGACACCAGAGCGAAAAAATTAAACTATAAATTTAAGTAAATATTTCATCTCCTCGAGTGGGGATCGAACCAGCAATCAGTCGTATAGTCACACTTTGTGCTCCTGCGCCACGACCGGCCTCAAATTATTATTGTTGTCCGTATAAATGTTTTTATTATTTACTGCAGAGTATTTGCAGCAGCAGCTAAGGCAAAAAAGGCAAAAAGTTAAAAAAATATATGAAAATGCATGGAACTGTCTTCAGCATTTATGAACAAAATCCTACTTTGAAGACATATATGTAAGATGATATTTTTAATATGTTGCCAAAAGAGGTACCTTGTATTATACTACAGAAGACAATGTATTTATTGCCTTTATAAAATAATGGGAAAGTCACATTTTCATTTCTTCGCTCTGGTGTCGAGGCAAAGCGCGGTGTTGAGCACCGCAATGCCTCCAGACCTTGGCGGAAATTGGGGAACGGTGTGTCCTAACACTAGATTCCCTCTGTCTACCCTGCTGTGTGTGGGATACAACGTGAAGCTGATTAAAAAATACAAACGTAATTTGCGGAGAGCATAAAATTTAAAGCTGTTTCTGGCTAACTTTTATGTTTCTCATGTATGTACTACATTCAATATTCATTTTATAATAAAAAATTGTAACTATTAAAAAAAAAACTTTTATATATAGAAAAAAATAATGTTCACGTTCAAGTTTTCTTAGTTTGTAGAAGAGGTTCAAGTTTATTTTTTTTCTTTAAAAAATAAATAAATTTAAATTAATTGTTTGTACATATTATTTGTTCATTTTTATTATTTGTACATATGTGTATAATATATAATAACGGATATTATATTGAATATAATAAATATGTCCCGATCTATGGTAAAATAAAAAATAAGCGTCAAAATTACGCATAATTATCAAAAGATAGTGCTGTGAAGCCAGAGAGAGAAAGAGAAATCTTTCAAGGGTTGAATTCGTTTATTATATTAAGCCATATACGTATGTTTTTAAATTAAAATGACTTTTTAATGTTCTTATTAAAAAAGCTTTTCTTTTGTCTAGTTCAGTCAAAACGTATCTTTCATTTGCCTTTCTCACAAATTGTTGGAAATGCATAAAATAAAATTACTTAATCACTTTACATGTTGTATAGTGAGTTGTTTATTAAAATTTTAATATTTTTTGGTCAAGTGTCAACCCTATTTTCCATTGATTCACTTATCACTTGTTTTGGTTTCGTATTTGAAAATAAAATGTTACAAATCTTAACTGATCTGATCTTAGTCTTTATAAATCTTGATTATAAAATTATTTTGCCATATTTTCATTATTTAAAAATAATATTAAAACAAAAGCTAATCTTTATATGTTAACACTGAAATAAAAAAAATGTCATAATTGTTCCATGTATATGTTATATTGGTGTATTTTACTGCTAGTGCATGGGTTTTATGAGTTGATATGCATTGTTTTTCTCATGCTTGGCCTCTTTAAATTTATTGAAACAACTTGACTGAAAAATATTCAAGTAATTAATATTCTCACTCATTGTATAAATAAAAAATATATATATTAGGTACTATCTTAAGCCTATGTCTCTAGGCTTCCTTTGTCTCCACTGAATTATGTGGTAACTGTAAATAAGTAGGTTATGGAACGCAGAGAAGAGAGCCTGAAGTCGTCACGGAATAAAAGATGTGAAGATAAGGAACATAAAAGCCGCATAGTAAATTATTTTTAAAAGAACCTCCTATCTCTTTCTTAAGCAAGATTCCAAGCTGACTCTATTAATCTTTGTCAAGGCACTGGTATACATTACATACAAAAAGATAAGGCTGTCGCCTCAAAAGGGTTCCTGAAGGTTGCTTCTTATGATGTCGCTGAAGAAATTAACTATCCTGAGATTTACTACAGATTTTGTAAGACGACGTGCAAGTTTTATTTGCTATTTCCTTAATGATATTGCAGTTTTTATACAAAAATATGTAATCGTGTATTTTTTGGAAAAATATAAATGTTTATTTGATTTTATATCGTTTTTAATAAAATTCTGAAATGAAAAATTCTTTATTTTTTTTTCAAAGAAACATACATTACATTACATTTAAAATCCATACAAACACTCAACTAAACAGAAATATTTCGATTGAAGTAATTGAATAGGAATTATATTGTCTAATAACCACAATTGAGGGAGATGTATGGAATAAGCGATATGAAAGGGATCTTTACTCACATAAATACCTATTTGAGTCAGATTATGGCTACGAACTTGGGCCCATTATACCTCCATAAAACAAAGTTCAATATACCCACGTACTATCTATATATTATAACTAAAAGCGCTACCTGCAAAGCTTGCTAGCTAAAATTTATAATGCCATATTTCTGTTTTGGTTCACAGCTGTGGATAATATTATTTAATAATTTAAAATATAAATAAATAATTAAGGCTCTGAGTCTTAATGGGAACGTACTGTCTTAACATTAGGTTCCCAGTGTCCCACTGCCTACCCTATGCTTATTTTGATTTATCATACTATATTATGTATTAACTTAATACACTTATAACACAAATGTGTTACCTTAAAAATATGAGAACTTGTTTTATAAAACACTACAAGCACCATTCCATTTCAGCTTTTACCAAGGACATTTACACACAATTACATTGAGAAATTCATATAACCAATACAACACCAATATCAATTTACTTTGTGATCTGAAAATGAACCGCAATTTGTTACCGGGTAGCTGTTATATGCAGAAATTCAATATAATATTTACATATGGATATTAATTAACGATATATTTCTGCGCTCGTATGTATATTACATTCTTGTATTCTTGCAATTTTAGCAAGAATGCAATAGGTCCATGTGAATAATGTATGATTGTAACAAAAATAATATAGAAAACTTGTTTTTCCCACGGCTTCGTTCGCGTGGTTAATAAAAAATAAGGAATTATTTATAATACATATTCAATATGCCCGATATAACTCTGTTACAGTAGGTTATACTGAAATTGAAGTCTTGTAATATAAATTTAAGTATAGCCTTCCGCGATAAATGGAGTATTCATACCAGAAGTTCATTAGATTGCTGCGTTCGACCAACCAAACTCTTCAGCTTTATAATATTAGAATAGCTCAATTGTGTAATTTAATTATTTATAGTCCGATTTAATATTACTTTCCCGAAAATGTTTTGTTGTCTTAAAAGATATTATAAACCAAAATAAAATATTGTAAACCGTTACTTGAAGTGTTGATGTTTATGAAGTATTAAAAGGAGGGAAGATGATACGCCATGTCAGTCTACCTTTGATGTTTATAATGTATAAATGAAGCGAATGAAAAAAAAACAAGAACAATTGATTAAAAAATTAAAATCTAATAAAATACTTCGTTACTGATGCACGAAACTTTAAATATAGTAGAAGCTCTGTGGGAAAAAGCTGCTAAAGAAAGGAATGCTACAATAAACATAAAAATTATAAATTCTTATTTCATTCATTCTCAGATTACTTCTGAAAATATTTGGTACTTATATGAGATATACAAATACCTTATCAACTTAATATTTTTGTATACAATACATATGTAAATATTTTAATGCATAACATAGCTTTCTAAGTTCAGGCTCAACCGTGTGACTGTAACCGTGACTGGTTCGATTTCTACTCGAGAAAATGAAATATTTAATATTTTCATTTCCTCGCTCTAGTTACAAGGCAAGTCGCGGCATCGAGTTCCGCCACTCAACACTCAATGCCTATAGAATTCGCCGGTAAGTGGGGAACGGAAGTTAATGAGAAAGAAGAAAGAAGAAGTCTTAACACTAGGTTCCCAGGTTCCCTCTGCTATCCTGCTTTGTGCGGGATGCAACGTAAAGGTACAAACAAAACAATTATCTAAGTTTGATGAAGCCTAATTTGCAATTTAAAATTATATTTTCCTGCAAATACGCACACCGTTTACGTCAGTACAGAATAAGGTTAAAACTGAAAATTTTAGTGTGGTATACCATTCATTTATAAATGAAGCTACATATGAGGACGCTAAGCCATTAAATAAGATTTCAATAAACCCCCTCTCCAGGTTGCTTTTGAAAACTTAACCAAAAGTTATATATAGTATAATATACATATTCACAACTTTCTACTCTTTTCAAATTCTAGAGTAACTCTGTTCTGTTATGCACTCAAAGCATGTTTTAGAGACTCTGTATGTTGGTTGGTTTTACTCACAGGTTTGGAAATATCTTAATCAATAAAAACGATCATCCGATTCAAGATTACATTTACAACAACTGCGTGTACCATTAAAGTTAAAACTTAATACTAAGTAGGTACCATTGAAGTAAACCAATCAATAACATCATATGGTGACTAATTACTCCGTAACTGAACATGCTCTTTCAATAAGCATCAATATTGTAACGAAGAAATAGAAATATTCAGGACGTGCTGACTTGTAAATTTTCTTCTGTAAACATTATGAAAGGCATAACTTTTCGGCCTCGTATTTAATTTGTATATTTTTCCTTCTTTTGACATCGTTCGCTATTTTGAAATTTACTATTTTAAACTAAAATAAAGTCTTATAAATTCAATACCAATTCATACAATAAAATAATGTTTCATGGATAATTAATTGTGCAGCGTACACTCCAATTTACGATTCTACTAACATATCGAAATTCAATCAATAAAAATTTTAAGCGTTATGTTTTTATATGAAATGGTCAAAAGTAAATACCTTTGTTTGTTATTTTGAATGTAAACTAATTTTATTATATTATTCAGTTCAGTTCTTTAATTATATTTTTAAAGTCGCAGGGGCACAATCGTGTGACTGTAAGCGCGACGGTTGTGGGTTCGATTCCTACTCGGGAGAATATAATATTTAATATTTTGATTTTTTTGCTCTGGTGGCGAGGTATTGCGCGGCGATGAGTTTCGCCATTCAGCACCTAATGCCTTCATAAAAATAGTCAGAAAGTAGGGAACGGATGTGTCTCAATGGGCAACGCGTTAACACCTACCCTGTTATGTGTCTGATACAGCGTGAAGCTAAAGCATATCACTGCCAATATCATGCTATATATACATGTGTACAAAATATTAAACAAAGAACATGTATTGCCAATGACGGTAAAGTTACACAATAAAATAAAATATTAGAAACAAACAAAATTTAAATAAAAGTCCACAATGTATTATAAGTATTTATTTACATTTATCAAATATTATATTTACATTAGTGCCGTATCTATGAACGATCCCTGTACAAAATATATTAGAAATGTAAATGACGTCAAAATTCTGTAGCGGACCAACTTATGAGTTTAACACTTAATATAAGGTACCACGCATCCATAAGAGGAGCGATAGGCGAAGCGGATGAGCTTCGCGGAACTCGTTCATCTGACATGACGCTTGACGCTACTACGATACGCCGCCCGCTCGAAGCCTCATTCCTTGTTTCATCCGCTGCTGCGACGCTACTGACTTCTGGTGGTACACAGTTTGGAATTTTGTTCTAAAACAAATATTTTATTTAAAGTTTATATTAAAAAGTTACATAGCTATTTTGGCGCAGCAGCCCAGTGTCTAACTGTAAACGCGACGGTTATAGAATTAATTATTTTCATACAAGACAAGCCTTGAGTTTTACTCAACAGGCTATGTTTCAAAACTTAAATGGGTTGTTTTTACATTAGGTTCCCTTTGCCTAACCTGCTATATGCAGGATATAGCGTGAAGCTAAAAAGAGTTACATAAACTTATTAAGACTATAGGTATTTGTCAGGTAACTGAAATACAAAGAATATGTAACTTTAAAAAGATAAAAAAAATTACTGTCTTATGATAAAAAATGGATTCACAGCTTCTAAAACCGCTGTTAAAGTCTATATTTATGTACCTGTTATTTTTATATATAGCCTATGAATAAAATAGCATTCCAGCATACGAATTATTTTCGATTATCGTCATTGTTACATTTAACAGAAATTTGAATATTAAATTACTAGGTACCGTTACAACAAACTAAAGTTCTTAAAAAATATTTTAATTTCTTTATCACATGAAATCAACTAGTTTGATGCACAATAAATACTCAAAAGTGATTCTTACTACCCATACCTGCGGTTTAGTAAAATTGAAGACAGTTTCCTGACATCGTCGAGCGTGGTGCGCGAGACACGCGGCATGCGCGATGGCGTGCGGAATATAACTTTGTTCCACAACGCCCGCGAACAAAACTGTCGCCATGGGGCCTAGACAAATAAAAGGCAACTATAAATTTTACTTGCGAGGCCGGTCGTGGCGCAGCGGGAGTAGGTGTGACTGGAAAACCAACTGGTTGTGGGTTCGATCCCCACTCGAGGAGATGAAATATTTACTTAAATTTATATTTCCATTTCTTCGCTCTGGTGTCGAGGTTAAGCGCGGCGTTGTGTTCTGCCACTCAACACGCAATGCCTCCAGAATTCGGCAGAAAGTGGGGACCGGAGTGTCTTAACACTAGGTTCCCTCTGCCTACCCTGCTGTGTGCGGGATACAGCGTGAAGCTAATTTAATTTAATTTAATAAATTTTACTTCGCGTGTACAAACGAAAAATAATAGATACTATATCAATTATAGAACTTTTTGGTTTGGTTTGGTTTGGTTTGGTTTGGTTTGGTTTGGTTTGGTTTGGTTTGGTTTAGTTTGGTTTGGTTTGGTTTGGTTTGCGTTATGGGTTAGATTACCACTAGAGGAAATTAACTATTTAAAATTTTCATATAGAATTGAGTTCCGTCAATCAACACTCAACTCGTGCTAAACGGAGTGACTTAACACTAGGTAGGTTTCCTCTGCTTACCCTGCTATGTGCGGGATGCATCGTAAAGCTAAAAAATCTCAAAAAAACAAAAAAAAACGTTGAAGTTATATAGTCAGTTTTATTTAATTATATTTTAAAAATATGGTTAACTGCCCCAGTACTTAATTACAACCCAGACCACTCCGATTTAATTATAGCTCTAGCAAGGCTGTGTGTTCTTGCTATAATTTAAAATAAAAATATTTTTTATATTTTTATAATATTGTTTTTCAAGTGAAAAGAATAATAAAAGTGTCATTTTTGTAATTATTAAACACAAATTTTGTACTATAATGACGGTATCTGTGTACTTCTGTACTTTATTTTTTCCTAAATGCACCGCCGTTTTAGAGGCTTCATATTTTACAAATAAGTATGTACTCTAAATTCTTCAAAAATCTTTGAAAGTTTGCATGCGAAGAATGATGACTTCGAAAGAACTGAAAGAGGTACGCCCGAAGCGTAGCTCTTGACACTTTACGTGACCTACTTTATAAAGGACATACCAGAGATAGATTTTTTGAACGATCACTGCTCTTTATTGAATGTGTATACCAAACTTTTAATATTTCCATTTCGTATTCGTGATACACTAAAAATATCAGGTATTTTCATTGCAAATACAGCGTAGTGAAAGCCCAGCTTCGAAATCAATAAAGTTTTAAAAGATCGTAAAAGAAAGAAATGATAAATTGATTTATATATAAAAAATAAAAATTCTATCGTACATTTTTTTAACTGATAATAAAAAAATATTATAAATCGTGTAATTCGATGTTTTTCCGATATTTATTAAAATTTTACCTAAAAACCGGTATTTTTAGCGGTATTACTAAATCACTTATATAATAATATCTTTGTTGACTTTCGCGATTATTTTAAATGAAACTTTTTAACCGGATTAATTGCATATATTTAGTATTATACATTTTCGGAAACCCGACGTTTCGATCACCTTACTTCGTCCATGGTCATGGTTTTATCCGGATAAAAAGTTTCATTTGAAATAAATCACATGTTTTTGTAATGACGTAACACGAATAAATGGAATGTCATTAGTAGTATAGTTTAGTAGTTAACTTCATGATTTCAACTAATTTACTATAGCAACGGATACTATAGGCATTCAATATCTTTCTAGGAATATCTACTGCAAAGCTTTTAAAACCCTTTAAGTAGATATTAATTGCAAATAACTTTGCTTATATCATGCAAGGCATCATTTCTTGATCAAACTACTACATAAAACGTGAGATGCCATTGAAACATATTATACGAGTATACGATAAGTACCCGTAACTTTATGTTAGTTTCTATGAATTTGATTTTAATTAGCACAGTGCAAATAGAAACGTATGCATGATACTATTTATAGTTAGAAATATTTATAAAGTTTATCTCGCCTTCTACCATAATAAGACCCATTCAGTCCTGAAACTTTCATATATAAACATGAATAAACGGCATTACAACTTTTCTGACAACTTGCCGTTATTGTGAAAAAACCGTAGCTGAAAACACCTAGTAAATTTTGAATTATTAATTTCACATTAAATAAAAACCGCTTAAGCGCAAGCTGGACAATCCCACCCAGACTTCCGTATCAATTTCAGGATTATAAGTTAACGGGAAGTACTATTTATAAAAGTTGACACCCTTCAGTTTGCGGGTATATGCATGACTTTTGTATGAAATGTACTTTTAATATAATATAGTATAGTTTGTTATGATTTTTATTTACGAAATATCTATAACTTTATACTTTTTGGATTTTTTCCTTTATTTGTATTGTAAGTCATTACTTCGTGACAAATTTATAACTGTAGGTCCACGGGTCTCTAAAGGTTTGGATTACGTGGCGAATTTTATACAAAACGCATTGAAAACGATGCATAAATGCTCGTATCTTTTGGATGCGTTGAATTAAAAAGCTTTATTTTTTTTGTGCTCTAAGGGCCATAGACCTGAATGTATGATACTATTCTTTCTTTATACCATAACTCAACCTCGAGTTGGAGAAATGTCAAGAGAATGGTCATGACACACGGATAGACGGACAACAAAGTGATCCGTTCTGATTTCACTTTTTGAGGCACGAAACCCTAAAAATATTTTTTTACAGTAAAATATATTTACATACGTACTAACATTTTAGTAATATTAACCTGTTAGGAACATCTTTTATGCTTACAATTTACTTTTGTCAATTTGTGAACTTTTTCTATTTTAGCCAATTAAAATTACAATACACAAAGCATACACTGGTACATCTTCTGTTACACCTGAACTTATTATTTCCACTCACAAATAAATCTGAAACTATTTAACGTCCAAAAAATGAACCTTACAACCTATTTTGAATAAAATTATTTGACTTTCATATAATATTGTTGGGAGCTCCTCGCGCGATCACGAACCTCATCATCATTACTTCTGAATATCCGACTCCAGTACTGTAATATATTGTGTAGGTAGTCTATATAGACCTATATAGGTACATATAATATGAGGAGTATATGAGGCCAGTCGTGGCCACTGCGCCACAGGGTGTGACTGTAAAATCGACTGGTTGTGGGTTCGATCCCCACTCGAGGAGATGAAATATTTACTTAAATTTAAATTTCCATTTCTTCGCTCTGGTGTCGAGGTAAAGCGCGGCGTTGAGTTCTGCCACTCAACACGCAATGCCTCCAAAAATTCGGCAGAAAGTGGGGAACGGAGTGTCTTAACACTAGGTTCCCTCTGCCTACCCTGCTGTGTGCGGGATATAGCGTGAAGCTAATTTTTTTTTTTTACATATAATATATGTGAGAGTTGTGTAATCGTCGTGTGGGTTGTGTATAAAGACATCCTGATTTTTTTTGCAAAATTAATGTTCCGCGATAGATATAATCTCGCTTTTCAAGGATATATTTCACGTAGTGTGAAAAATGTTACTTATATAGAAAACGTATAAAAAAATATATTTGAACCCGTGTCTCTTGGAAATTCTCCAAGCTCTCTGATCACTAAGCCATAAGTTCTCATCAAACTATATCAAAATTCTTACATACTTATTTTTAAACATTTTAAAGTGTGATTCGACACTTAGGAAATAAAAATACTTATTTAGGAAACGTATAAAAATTTGAACGTAGCGGGACTCGAACCCGCGCCTCCTGAAAACCAACCAGGCACTCTGACCACTAAGCCATACGTTTTTATACGCTTGTTACAACTTATTTATGTTGTTAGTATCTCTGTAGGGAGATTTTTACAAATTTCCGCTACCCAAAGATAATTACTTAGAATTATCGTCTGGCTTAGTGGTCAGAGCGCCTGGTCGGTTTCCAGGAGGCGCGGGTTCGAGTTCGTTCAAATTTTTATACGTTTTCTAAATAAGTATTCTTACATACTTGTTACAACTTATTTATGTATAAATAGTAATAAAGTAATGTTCAATAAATAGCATTACCTCTTGCCACATGATAATTCTGAGTAATTATCTTCGGGTAGCGTAAATTTGTAAAAATCTCCCTACAGAAACGCTAACAACAAAAATATATATAATTATTTTTTTTCGTTATTTATAAGTACGCTAGTAAGTAATGTGTAACATATTATTTACTATAACCCGCTTTTGGGGAAAGAATATCTATAATTTACTGAAAACGTTTAAAATATC
The DNA here is from genome assembly GCA_018249795.1 of Heliconius telesiphe telesiphe. NCBI lineage: Eukaryota > Metazoa > Arthropoda > Insecta > Lepidoptera > Nymphalidae > Heliconius > Heliconius telesiphe. The sequence continues at coordinate 14,862 of DWLH01000088.1, read as the reverse complement.
CCTCTCTTACCCGAATTAAATTCTGATAACGCCAAATTAATTACAACTTACCCAAAGCATACACGGGCACATCCTCCCCTCCGTGCGTGGCCCACTGGCGCGGCACGGCCGCCGCGTGCACCGCGTCCGCCGCCGCACCCACGCCGCTACTGTTGAGCGGCAGCGCGCGCGGCTCCGCGTGGCCAGGCCCGCTGCCGTATAGCAGCGTGGTGTAGGGCAAGCTGTCTATGTCGGAGGGTTGTGTGTCTGCACCTTTGTAAGGAATAAACATCAAATATTATTAGACTCAATTTCAACGAGGTGGGCAGAGAGAATATGGAGATGCAAAATATTATTTTAGACGTTGAACGCTTTGCTTTGTCTTACTGGATTAGTGAAATTATTCATTCAAGTAGTGATTGATAATTCGTATATATCATACGAAGAATATATAAACGACGATGGTAGAAACGCAAATATATATATTATATTTGTAAATAATAAAATCAATATAAATAATATTTAATTGACACCATTTTAATCGTATGATTGCTTGTATACACGATTAGGATTAAAATTTTAGCATAGTACTTATTAATTAATATTTAAAACTAGTCAAATATTCAATGAAATTTTACCTAAAATAGGATGTCCTCTAGGCGTCGCCTGTCCTCCAAACGTCATGACATGTCCGTGATCTGCCGTAACGACGATTAGAGTTTCCGCTGGATTTACTTTTTCCAACGCCGCCAACAATGCGGTTTCTAACTCAAGAGTCTCATCCAGAGCTCTATATGGATTGTTGTAATGATGGGCGTGATCTATTCTGCCACCTATATATTATGTTATAGTTGTAATTCTTGCCTTTAAGCTTTTTATGAAAAATGTAAAAAGTACACATACATTACATTCTGAAATTATTTCCGAAGAAGTCCCATATGTATATGTATACTTGCATAGCTTAAGTTAAATCAAAAACTCATAGCAAAATTGCAAATGTAGCTTAAATTTTATCTTTTCCTAATATTTTTTTCTTTATAATTAATTTTATATTACTAACTTAATAATTATTATAATCACTATTATTACATTACGACATACATTTTATGTGCTTATAAATGTATTTTTAAAAATCAACAAGTAACAATAATTTTAAACTATATAAATTTAAAACGTAAAGCGTAAAGTTTTTTGTTCAACTTCACACTGTATCCCGCATATAGTAGGGTAGGCAGAGGGAACCTAGTAATCTAGTATTAAGACACTCTGTTCTCTTTTAACTACTTCCGTTCGCCACTTTCCGCCTAATTCTGAAGGAATGTTGAGTGGCGGAACTCACCGCGCTTTTTCTAGTTTCCAAAGCGACGAGTATGAAAATATGAAAAATTTAATTTCCTAGAGTGGGGATCTAACCCACAAACTGTTGCGTTTAAAGTCTCACGCGTATGACCCTGCGCCCAGGTTCAGGAAAGGCAGAGCCCGCATATAGCAGGAAAGGCAGAGCCTTTCCTGCTATATGCGGGATACAGAGTGAAGTTTAAAAAAAATGCTTAATTATTTTACATAAATAGAAAATACACATATTATTATACTAATACATAATATACAAACCTTCTAATAACAAAAAGAATCCTTTATCGTTTTTCGTTAGCACAGCCAAAGCAGCACGGGTCATATCAGCTAAAGAAGGATCATCTGCCTTCACAGCTGTACCCGCCGCCGCGCCTTCTTCCGTGTCTAAGACGGCTCCACGTTCCGCATTAAATTCCATATGGGAATACTCAAATAAACCTGTTAAATATTTAAATAATACTTATTTCTGAAATTGTTTTTTAAACATAATAATAATATTTAAAATTCTTTTAATTTATTCAATAATCTCTTTACAAAAAGTGTTATATATTCAAAATGTGCAAAGTGAAGTGTCATTTCACATAAAGATTCACCGGAGATATTTTATACTTTCTCCACTAACTACTGTAAGAGATGAATAAATTAGCCATATTGATGTTTGCAGTAAATTCCCTATTTAAAAGTTTTTATACGAAGATAAACTGAAAATGACTGGTACTCTATGAATCTAAAGAAAATATGCATATTTTATTATCTGTTTCAGCTAACACTGCCGCATTGGTAGCTTAAATCATTTTGTACGTTGGATATAAAACTATTATTGTGAACTCCAGAGGAATTAGAGCGAAGTTTAATCTATGTTGTGGATGTACAATAATGAGCGAGTTGTCCTCTTTTCAAATAAATAAAAAAAAATAGACTTTTTTCCTTTTATCTCTCTATCTTTTTATCGTAGTTGACTTTTTAAAATTGATGTTTGAATAATATCAAAATTGACTGTTTAAGCGGTGAATATTTTAAAATAAAGTGAAGGTTTGATATTTTATATAACAAATGTAACATACAAAATATATCGTCATTTGACGCTTTTCTAGTAAAATGTATTCATTTTAACTACGTGCAATGTACACTGTTTATAAAATATTAAATATTTCAATAAACATTTCGCTTAATAAATGAAATGTGTACTGGAATTAATAACTATAAAAAAACTTATTTAAGTTATAAAGAAATTTGAATATCATTATGGATAAAAATGTTTAAAACTGTGAATAGATAAAAAATAATTAAGTACTTAATATTATTGCGTATATGAATATATAAACTTTTATTAAGTTCAGGCTCCCGCATACTGCCGATGATGAAAGATGAAGAGGAAAGTACTTAGAAAACATATAGGAATCTTGAAGTCTATTCTTACGCACATTTGCCTGACTGACACTTTGTCTAAATAAACCGGATTAATATAGTATAATATGAAAAATGTTAATATCTTACATATAGACGGAAATAAACTTGTAACCATAGAGAACTCACTTTTTACCTGACTATGATAAGAATTTGTAACAATATTGATGTTATCCCTATTTACAAATAAGACATGTAATTAACAACAGTAAAACATTAGCAAATTAAAATCCAAACATGTGCACAATAAATAGTAACCAAGTAATATTTTATATTCCACATTAAAATTTTAGGACAAAAGTCGCAAACGAATCTGGAATGTGAATGAGTTAAGAGGATTACAGAAAGCATCGTGATTATAATGTAAACACGGTCAAATGGAGTCAGACGGTAGAAATTTACAAAGGGCTGTATTATCTGCCATATGCCATCTCATTAAAATTTTTCATTGCATAACATTTTTTTATATGATTTTAATATTTAATTATTTTATAGGAAGAAAAACATCGAGATCAGGTATGTAAGGCCATTCGAGAATTTTTAGTTTATTTATGAATTCAAAACTATCTCTATTTTTTGCTTCGATATAATAAAATTGGTAAAGTGGAGGAGAAGGTACTTTAGCATACAATTTTAGTCCATTAAAAGTTATATAACAAATCATTCAATGTGAATTCTCTCTTTCTACTCCAATCTTATTCATATTGAGTAGAGAACCAAAAATAATTTGTACGTACCTATATAGGTATATTAGAATGTTTAACCTTTATTGGCTTTACCTATACAATATACATAACCCAAGGGCGCAACTGAGTAAATAATTTAACATACTTTTGCAATTTACTGCTTTATGTTAATTGTTTCTTTACAACAAGATTCAGTAGAAGAAGTTACACGAACTCCCAAACCCGTTTTAAGGAATCACACGATTAAAATAATTAGGATGTGGCGTCACAGTTCACTAAATAATATAATTAACTTCTCCATAATTATTGCCTCTAATTAAGCATAAGAGCAAAAATATCTATCTATCAATATGTCTATTATAATGTATGTAACTGAAAACATTTTCATTCAAGCATTTTTTGATTTGAAAAGTTCCAATTTAAAAATTTTAATTAAATTTATCCAAACCAATTTTATTCTCTAAATTTGCACATGTTTTTAAAGTTGCCGTCCCATTGTATTTTGAATGAAATGACATAACAGTTCTAAGAACATACAAATCAAAATCGTCTAATCTCGAGGAGAGGCAAACTCGTTTCCTTTTCGAAGGCGATTTAAATTTTTATTATTTTTGCTTAATGCCTTTTACGAGTATGCTGTGTGACGCTTACAAACGGGTGACAAACTGCGTATTATTGTAATTAAACAAATTTTTATGTGTCTATAAGTTGAATTTAAGAGTAGAAGGTGCAACTAGAATTTTGAGGCCGTCGTGGCGCAGTGACACAAGCGTGTGACTGTAAACGCTACGGTTGTAGGTTTGATTATCACTCGGGGGAATGAATTGTTATTTATTAATATTTTCATTACTTCGCGGTAAAGCGTGGCGTTGACTTTCGCACTCAACACGTAATGCCTTGAAAATACGGAGGACAGTGGAGAACGGAGTGTCTTATAACTAACACTCTGTGCCTACCCTACTATATGTGTAATACAGCGTGAAGCTGAAAAAAAAGGTAACTAGAATTATGAAATTTGTGTGATATGCCTCTAAATTGTATGTCGCTATTCAGCATGTGAGAAATGTGAATATAATGAACAAAACATTCCTTTGCAACACGCATAGAGTGCCTAAATATGGTATCAATAGTATTAATCAATATCATATCGCGGATCCAATGTAATATAAAAATAATTATTTAAAAAAATAAATTTTCTCTCTAACTAACTACGCGCGAGTGCTATGGCGATGGCTTACAAAATAGAGATAGAGATATAATGTTTCTTACACTAACGCGTAACGTAAATACATGGGTTAAAAATAATCAGCTGTACGCTGTATTCCGCATGTAACAGGATCTTAGTATTAAGACACTCCGCTCCCTTTCTACCGACTTCTAAAGGCATTGCGGGTTGAATGGCGAAACTCAACGCCGCGCTTTTGCCTCGACACCGAGCAAAGAATGAAAATATTAAATACTTCAATTCCACGAGTGGAAATAGAACACACAACCTGTCGCGTCTACAGTCTCACGCTTGTGCTCCAACGCGTTGGAACGGCACGACTGGCCTCACTGAATTGGGTTAAATTAATAGTAAGTTATTTATAAATTAAAATAATTATTAACCAATAAAGCAAAACACTTTTAGGCTGAGACGGAACATATAGGTAATATACAATATAAATTAAAGTATATTTACAAAATCCTTAACAATTTTCTCGTGCAAATATCACAGTAAGGAAGCGCTAATAAAACGTTAATGGTTATTTAAAACGTTATCACAGTTAATTTAAACCACGTTGCGAGTAAAGTGCAATTAAAACAATGATATTATTTTCTTTCTCGTTCCCAATGTTAAATATTATATTTTGCAAACCGCAGCACTTGTATAAACTGTGAAACAGGATAAGGGCTATTCAGTTAATGATATAATACGTTTCAGTGAAATTTTGTGTGGTTGAAAATATTTAATTTTAATCCTTGAAATGTATATTTGAAAGCTAGCTAGCTAGAATTGTATTTTTTTTTCTCGTTTAATGCTTTAATTTATTGTATAAAGTATTTTTTTCGTTTTCAACATTGTTATTCAATTATCGTCATTGTAGTTTTTAACATTGTAATTATCAACAAAATTATCAACAAAATTATCTAAATAACAAAAAATATATATATTTCATTATCAATCATTACGTTTACTCTACCACTAACAGCTTTAAGTATACAGAGAGTTTTTGTCTTCACCACTTTAAATGAAAGCATACTTTTAACAACTGTGTTATGCCAAAAACGAAAAAGTGATTTTTTCAAACAAAATATATAACAAAATTATCGTTTTGTAATAAGTTCTTTGATTTTCATGATTATTACACATTTTAAATGAAACTATTTTAACTATTCGAACACTTTGCAGTAGTCCGTGGTCACGGGTAGACTGAGGTGGCATTCGTTTAATTCGGTTTCCAAAAATGTATAAAAATACAAAATATACGCGATTAATCCGGTTAAAATAGTTTCATTTAAAATTATCGTTTTGGTATGTTTTTTTAAAATGAATAGTGCCAAATCGGCAACGTTTAGTAGTATTTTTGTAGTAGTAGGTGTAAACACGTTATTGGTAGGTATATATCGTAACTGCGTCACACGTAATACATTTATAAAAACAAAAACCGTATTACCTATAAGTAATTCTTCAATCAATAAAATCTTTACCAGGAACCCCGCATAATTTTAAGAGGTCCCGACTGTTAACCTTTAAAAACTATTGGGTTTGTTTATTTTCTTTTTAGTTTTATGCAGTCGGTGTTTTTGTTTTTATAAATATTTTTTTTATTTGATATTTCAGTTACAATAATTTGACATTTTAATACAGATGTCACAGATGGACCATACATTAATTGTATGAATGTTTTTCTTATACAAACAAAGCTATAGTGGAGCCGAGCATAGCATTATATCTGTAGTAACTCTAACACCTGCTCATAACAAATGAAGTGCCGCTATGTAATGCGCTCGCTCACTTTGAGATATTGTAAACTATTAAAATGTTATAGAGACAGTGATTGCACTAGAGCCATTTTCTTAAAACTGAAGCAATTTTCTTAACACTATACGGACATTTTTTTATTCATCAATCTAAATATATTTTTAACAAAGCTTTATTTAAAAATACTTCGAAACAATAACAAAATACTAGACGGTCATGTAAATGGTTCAAGAAAATATTTTGAAACGTTACCTAAAATGAAAGAAGTAACATTTTTAAGTTCTTTTACTATTTTTATAAGAAACCAAAGTTTGCTCTAGCGGAATAGTAAGTTTCAAAATTCTTTGTCTTTTGTTTAAAATGAATAATTTACCATTCATTTATTGTTACAGAACTTATTCTGAACAGTTGGAAGCGTTTCTCCGTATAAAATAAAGTATATGTCATTCTAGGACTCCAATTCGGCTAATTTCATTCCGTTTTCTTTTCATTATGCACGCAATAGAAGAAAAAAATATTTTTAGTCGTCGTTAGTTAAGAAATTTACATATTTAGATGAGATTCTAGCTTAAGTTGTGTTGCTTAATATTGTGATTGTAAACTTTAATATTTTAATTAGATTTATTATTATTATACATTTGAAAATGTAATATACAGGCAAAAAAATATATATTGGTAATTTGTGTCCATTACTAAACGCTTATTAATATTCAATTAAATATAAATATTGCAATTCTTAAAAAGTCTTACCTAATAAGTAATCAACCGTCCTCGGGTCTAATTTAGCAAGTTGCTCTCTTGAATGGATATATTGAGCTCGTAATCGCCTTCTCTTCTTTTCTCTAGCCCAGTCTTCGGCTAAATTTCTTCCATCTAATCTTCTCCCTTCTCTATTTGGATGTTCAGGGTCTGGTGTTATAGTTGGTAGGAAATGGCGTCTACCACCTCCCATTATTACCTTTGTGCATATATTTTATTAAAATACAAACAAAAAGTTTAAAAAAATAACTATTTTATATTGATAGGTAAAACTATTGGAAATTATAAACGATACAATGTTATATAAAAAAAATACTAAAACAAGAAAAGAAAATTATTCAAAGTACCACCATAGATCCAATTTCTAAAAGAATTTCAAAGAAAATACAGAATAAATTTCTATGAAAGTTTCATAAGCTTCTTACTGAATATATTATTAATATTTGTATTTCAATAAAGTTAAAGTTTGTTCACAAAGCAGTCCACATGTAATAGGATATAGTGCATGTAGTAGGTAGAGTACTATACGTAAAAATAATGTCCTTTGTACCGATGTCTATCTTAAAGGTTACTTATCAAAACAATGCAGCCATAAGTTTCAAAGGAAGACCATTCTCTATAAGATATTATATTGTATTAAATACTAAATTTATTTCGGTATTGTTTCTCTGGACTCTTTTATAAGTATCCTCCGTACTCATACAATGCATCTTTTCTCGTGCTTACGAAAAATATAAGAAATATTTTTTGTACAGGATGTAACGCGATCGATGGATTAATGGTTGTCTATGGGTAGAGGACCTCAGTACTTATTCATTTCAGTCCCATGTATATTCGCCGATTTTCAGTGGTTCGGCCGATATTTGAGAATTTGTGATTTTTTAGAAAAAATCGGATTCTTGAAGTAAATTAGCAAATAGGTACAGCCCAAAAAAAATACTAGTGAATTATTCTTTTCAAAACGTGTGAAAGTTAATATTAACCACCTCCCAAGCGCATTAGCGAATTCACGTCCTGTGCTAGGATAGGTTTAAGATATCAAAATATTTGTACTCAATAAGCATTGTCTGATTATAGTAGACTGGTAAATATGTAAAAATATCGATTTAAATGTAGTCAATTCTCGTAATAACAATAACATTTTTATACTGGAGAATGGTTTTTTTTTATATTTCAGTATATTTTTTGACATGTTGAAATGTGACTTTCAGATATTATTCTATACTAATACTAGTTTTTAACTTATTTCTGGAAAAAAATCAACAGTATTTTTTTCTTCGCTTCAGCCCTTGAAAGTTTTTGACCCTACTATTGAGGCATACTATTGAGCTATATTACGCAAAAAAAAAATCACGAGCGCAGACTCGGGCTGTATTTGTCAATTTTCTTCAAGAATCCGATTTTCTCTAAAAAAATACAAATTTTCAAATATCTACCGAAACACTTAAAATCAGCTTCACGCTGTATCCCGCACACAGCAGGGGGAACCTAGTGTTAAGACACTCTGTTCAAAACTTACCTCGCCTATAGAATGAATTTGCCTTTGCCACGACTATAGAATAAAGAAATAGAAATATAAATTTAAATATTTTGTTACTTCGAGTGGGTCGGTACCCTGGGGTCGAGGAGTCTATATAATGTTATATAAAAACTATATATTTGTCTTTAAAATTTTACAGCTTCATAAAAGTTCACTCAGAGCTCCAAACAAAGTGCTATTTCATAAATTGCGACCTCAATCCCTTATTTCCCATTTTGTATAGAAAAAAAAGGTTATCGGGAAAATAATTACCGTTCACGTCGATCAGCACAAAGTGAGTTACTTTCCTTTAGCCTTTCATATTTAGGTACAGGTACAAAAACTTCGTTATAAATCAAAGTTTAGGCCCCTTTTATAAGGTTTATTGTTGTAACAAAAATATCGTACTGTGGCGACGATCGATGGTGTGGTTAAACCAGGTTTGACAGGTATTTAAGAACCTTTTTTTGATATGGTACACGAATAAAATAAATACAAAATACACAAAAAACATATTTACTGATCGTTATATCCATACGTTTTTTATTACTTATACTTGTTTTAATATATTCTAACATTTATATAATAGAATTAAACGAAACGTCACTCAAATTTGACAGAAGAAACCTATGGGTCACTTGGTCTATGAAGGGTAGAGGTAAGAAGTGCCGTCTTTGCGTATGAAAAATTGTCCATCAAAACAGATAAAAAGTTTTTTAAAAGAAAATAATGATTTAAGCAACTAAAGTCATAAAAATATTCATAATCCAAACTCAGTATACTTCATGTTTTCTATAATTGCTCAGTTCATATCATACCCTTCTTGATAATAGCGCCATTTCGGTCGAATAGTTTGAACTATAATTTAAGGAATACTTTTTTTGCTGAACATCATGAGATGGTGCTCCTACTTGGTCTAATACATCGGCGATTTTTGGTTTTGTTTAGAATATTTGTTGTACTTGATTACAATTTTCATTACAGATTTCTTACAATAATCGTCTTAACGTTGAAACATGTAACTTATATACATTATTTAAATATTTCTGTATCGCGAGCTTAAATATCGCGAGTATAATAAAAGCAACGAAAAAAGCAATATTTTCGCAGTCACGTCCTACATCCAAGGTTACCGACTATCATCTATAGGCGGGTGTCTTACGATAAGGAGTATAAGTATATAAGAACGTTGATATTATGCAAAATGGCCTACATTAATATTCCTTTCAGTCTTTCATAGAATATACAAGAACTCTTCAAATCTTGGCACACAACATACATATATTTTGATAAAACGTTATAAATTATGTATTTTTAATTTATGTAATATTTCTTAAGCTATTGTTCTTATAGCTTTATTAAATAAAATAATTCGTTCTAAAGCCAAGCTCGTATTTTCTTTTTATTTGATCGAATAGTGTCATATAAAGTATTTTTAGAAAAAAAAAAAAAACATATTTTTGTCATTTAATATCTGATGATGGGAAGCGAGGCTTATATAAAAATATTGAAACAACTGACATTTTGTTAAAACCGTTCAAATGTGCAACCAATAATTGCTTTTCAGCAAAATTCATATCGCCTTTTTCCCAAACGAAATGCGTTAAATCCGAATATTTATTAAATGAAACACCAAATCTTCATATATTAAATAAAAATAATAGTATTTTTTAATGTTTAAAAAACTCCAAACTATTTAATATTTCATTACGTTTATGGCATTGAAGAGCAATTATTTTGATTCTGTCATAATATAATTATAATAGATTAATATAATATATGTCGCCGCGATCCTTATTTTCAGTGTATAATTATATTGTCGATATAGTCATTTCAATTGCTTATATTAAGAATGATTACATTTTAAAGAAGTAACATTGAATTCTACTATTTTAAGACGATTATTGCAAGTTTAATTAACTGTTTTCTTAATTAAGAGATATTTAATTATCTTTTTAAATATTACTTTGAATTTATAAACAAAATAAGAGTAAATAAAAAGTCGTATGTATAAAGACGTATCCCTTATTTTGTGATCGCTTACAAATGTAAGCGATCCTTTAAAAGACCGCACAGGCATCGTACAGGCAGTCTTGGCTCTGGTTTGGTTGGGAGCACTACTCGTTCTCCACCACTGGCTAACCTCGACTATTTGGATAATTGATTATTTACTTAATTATTATTTTAATTATAAATGTGGTTAAGACATATTTATAATTATCTACGTGAAGTCTTGGCTCTGGTGTGGTTAAGAGCACTACTCGTACTCTGCCACCTAACCTCGACTATTCGGATAATTGATTATTTAATTAATCAATTATTATTGTAATTATGAATGTGGTTAACACTTATTTGTAATTACACTTGGCTGGAGCAGTGAAGGCGAGTGTTGTTATAACGGAAAGGGGCCCCTAAAGCCTACACCTGTGGTCGCAAGTCCCGGGTACTGCTCCGAGCTCCACACCATTTAAAGTGTAAGATAACATTACTTATACCCACCATCCACAACTAATATTTGTCCATTACAATTACCTTTCACTGACTATCATCTTATTATTTATTAAACTTATAATTATAATCCTTCATAATTAATTTACTTTTGAAATTGTTCAGTTTTTCAAGTTCTCAGTTCTCATTATTTGAAACTATCTTGCTAAGAGTATTTATGTAAAAATTACCTTGCGCATAGTGTTTGTGCATATGTCATGTGTTCACATATGAGTAGAACCAAAGGCCAAGACATGGTCGAATGTTCTACTCGTTTATTTTTAACGCCCACTACGCGTCTTCTCCGACATATATAATAGAATAATATAATAATAAAAAAATACAATCACATATTTTAAAGTGCATCTAATCTATAAATAAATTATTATACTCACATTAATACTCCTACCGGGTTCATTTTCCACCAGCTGCAAGGCTATATCTTTACAGTCCCGTCTCACGGTGGGGGGCACGCGGCTGTCGTCCTCCCAATACCGGGACGGCGCGTGTGCGTATAGGGCAGCGGGTGTAGCGTGAGTTATACGTGCTGTTGTTACTATACCACTGGATTTACCTAATAACAATTAATTATTTATAGAGCACGGGAATTAAAAAAGAAACTGTTATAGCGATTATTTATTCATGTTCAAATTTAAAACGAAAATGGTTTTTTATTCTATGGATATTAAAAATTGATTTTGTCCCATAAAAATATTTATTACTGTAATTATGATTAGCTAATTCAACAAGTACGGTAATTTAAAATATAAAACGATGTTAATAATATGAATGTTTGCTTCTTTACGTAATAAACCAAAACTTAGTCAAGAAAAACGCAGGAGTAAGAAAGGCACGAACGACCAAAGTCCGTGGCGCACAGCAATTTAATAAAATCATAATCATAATATCATAAATCATATAGAATGTAAACACATTTTGTTTTCTGCTATGTCATGTTCGTATACAATAAATTACACCAAAAATATCTGGAGCACGATAATAATCGATTTTTTTTATTTATCAAGCTTGCAGTAAATAATAAAGCATTTGATACATATTTTTTAATTTAATACAAAGAAATAACGTACATACATACGTTTACTATATACGTTTACCTAACAAACTTCAACGCCTTCATTTTACCAAATAATTTCGCAAATATGATTAATATATTATTACAATATCTATCACGTTTTAAGTAACGCAATAAGAGTAGCATCTGCTAACGTTCGGTTTCTGGATCAACGGTGAGTTACCAGAAGTAACCCACCGTTGGGTAGAAGTGGGTAGGTAAACCAGAAGATGACCGGTTGAGTGACCTTCGCGGAAGCCTAACTAAAATCATGTGTTTTATGTATAAAAAAATCAGACAAGCGCAAGTCGGGCTCGCTCACCGAGGGTTCCGTACAAAAATTGGAGTTCTCGATCTTTTTCTGAAGTTCAGGCTTAACTTAGCAAGAGCCCTTTCATCGGGTACCTCACTTGTAATAGCGGCTTTAATACCAAATTTTGCCCCCCTTCAAGCTGTTTTTTTAGGATTTAGCCACAAATTTATGTTTTTTATAATTCTAGGTCAACCGGAAGTACCTTTTTAATTTTAATTATCTCTATAGTATCAAAATACGTGGTTTTTGCTATTTAAAACTATTATTTTTTAGGATTTAACTACAAATGTCGATCGTCAAGTGTGGAAGGATCTGGGGGAGGCCTATGCTGAAAAGCAAAACAAACTATTTACCGATGTCTAGATATAAGTATCTTATTATATATTGTTAAACATTTAAGTTTATTAATAAAGGCTATTTCTATTTACAAATGTATAATTTTCAGATTTTTTTCCTAAGTACTATCTGTAGATGTCAGAGGCCAAATTTTATAATTCTAGGTTAACCAGAAGTACCCTATTATTAACTAAGGCTATTATTTTTAAGAATTTAACCACAAATGTATAGTTTTCATATTTTTTCCTAAACGAGTACTACTTGTAGATGCTAGCTGCCAAATTTCATAATTCTAGGTCAACCGGAAGTACTATATGAATTTTGATTTCCTTGCGAGTTTGAGTTTTTTGCGATTTAAGCGGCCATATCTTTTTTTAAGTAATTGTAGGAATATTTTTTTTGTCAGGAAATCATGGGACCATAGACAAAATATAAAGATAAAGGGTCTTGACAGACGGACAGACAGACGGAAAACAAAGTGATCTTATAAGGGTTCCTTTTTTCCTTAAAAAATACGGAACAAGAAAAGCTATACAATATACAACATATTTTATTTGAAAAAAATATTATTAAAAAAAAATATATTATAAATACATTTCAATAAAATGTAAAATGAAAAAATTGGAAATATAATTTTTCTGATAAAAATATTACACAGAATTAATAAGTGAGCAATTAGTAATACTTTATGGTCCAACTATATCGTTTTCTCGCTTAATTAATTTTTTCTTCATCTTTATGTAGCTCTCATGAGAAATAAAAAGCAATCTAGCAATGGACCTGCCCTATTCATCTCTTTTAATATTATACGAGTGCTGTATATTTTGTCTGAATATACTAGCTTGCAGAATGTACAAAGTACAGGTTCGACATTACTGTAATATCATAATTGTTATTATTTTAAAAAAAATACATGACTGTTTCTTTTTCCACCAATAAGAAATTAAAAACAAAGTAATCCAATGATCCGACAAGATCTAGTAACAAATAGTTCTAAATTTCATCTCTTTATATTATCAGTTTGTTTTTTAATAGCAGTTCCTGGAAGATAATAAATAATAATAGGATGATAGATGTTAATATTTTATTCTAATATAAGCTAGCTTTCTTATGTTACAACAGTACAATGATACTAATACACATCACCATACATAGATACATACATATTACTTCAAAAGCAATTAGAGTTCAACCGCATAGCCTATATCTACTTAGATTGGCTTATATTGGCTTTATATCTTTATTTGAGATACTTATCTCAAATAAAGATATAAAGTCAAACACGAACTAAAGTTTCACTTACCAGCTTCGTGCGCCCAATCTATCAGCGAAGTGACTTTCGAGCTTATTGCGGATGCGCAGTTATTAAACCGTCCGCTCGCATCTAGACCAAGAGTCTCGTATCGAGCCTTTACGCCGCACAAGAGGGCGGTTGCACAGGCTGATGATTCGCCAGTTTGAGCGTCTATGTTGTACGTCTATGTAAAGACAGATAAGTAATATTAGAATTAATATGATAATAGATTTAATATTATAAAGAAAATAAACGTATAATAATATGAAATAGCGTTTTATTTATTTTTTTTATATTTTATGAATGGAAAATACCTTTTTTAAGAAATACATAAAAAAATTTATGGAACAAGATTTTTGTAAACCGTTTTACAAATCTTGGATATGTTACAGTTACTAGAGCGCGTAAGAGCGCGCGTTCCGAACTTTTCATACAACATGTAATTATTAATATTGCACCTTTCTTTTTATCTTGAAGAAATCCTATTACGAATACCGTTCCGAGTGGGCACTCGAGAAGGTTATGTGGGACTCGCGGACTGGCAGATGTAGGCCATCCAAATATCCACTAAAACCTCACTACTATATATATATATATATATATCCACTAAAACCTCACTACTATATATATATATATATATATATCCACTAAAACCTCACTACTATATATCTATACTACTGTAGCCTACATCT
>DWLH01000087.1:0-38053 GCA_018249795.1 Heliconius telesiphe telesiphe | reverse complement strand
ACAACTACCACTACCTTTGTATTATTTATTATCCGCACAATTATAACTCTCCATAATTAGCTTACTTTAGAAATCATTCAGTTATTTATGCCTTCAGTTACTATTTGAAACTACCTTGCTAAAAGTACATGTGTCATGAGTTCACATGTGAGTAGAACCGAAGGCGAACATGAACATGGTCGGGTGTTCTGCTCGTTTAACGCCCACCACGCGTCTCTGTCTCCAACATCAGACGTAGTAACTTGTATGGGTTACCCCACTCCTGTTACTTCTGTTTAGTTTATTTACATTACTTTGTTGAACTACCTTTTATTTCATTTTTAACTTTGACTTGTGTACCTATTGATAGTGGTGCTCATAACATATCGCTGATTTCTTTACGAATATCACTCACGTAGGAGTCAATTTTTTTTTTTACATAAGCTTTTTTTAAAAAAAAAGTTTTTTTTAAATAAATTTTCTTAGTCTTATGACTCTAAGAAAAAATATTAAAATTTATTTTAAAAAAAAAGCTAAATATAGAACAATAAAAATATAAAAAAGAAAAAAAAAAGAAAGAAAAATGGAGAGATGAGGCCGGGAGTGTCAGGACATTTAATTCATTATAGGTCATTTTTCATACAGTAATTTCATAATTTCATACAGTAGTTTCCATAATTTCATACAGTATTTTCCATAATTTCATACAGTAGTTTCCATAATTTCATACAGTAGTTATCGGTATTTTAAGTAATTTATATTTTTCAGTTTTTTTTTTTTAAGAAATCATATATCATTCGGAATGAAACCCAATAAAAATGTAAATTTTTTTGGTGTTCCATGCAAAAATTCATCAATTTTTGTGAGGTAATTTTTGCGTGATTGACGAACAAATAAACAGACAGACGGACAGTCAGACAAGAATTCTGCTGGGTGGTTTTTTAGGTTCTATAATCAACATATTAACCGACCTAATTTTTATTTTTTTAAATCTTTCATGTACAGAATTGACTTTTCTATCTTTGGCTATCTTTGACTTTTCTTTCTATCTATAATAAAAGTATTATATATAGAAATAAAAGAATCAGCTTCACGCTGTATCCCGCATACAGTAAGGTAGGCAGAGGGAACCTATTGTTAAGACACGCCGTTCCCCACTTTCCGCCAAATTTTTGAGGCATTGCGTGTTGAGTGGCGGAACTCAATGCCGGGCTCTTGCCTTGGTAACAGAGCGAAGAAATGAAAATATTAAGAAATAATAATTCATGCCCTTGAGCGGGGATTGAACCCACAACCGTTGCGCCACGAGGGCCTCTACTTACTTAAAAAAAACTATTAAATCACAAACTAGCCAAAATATGTCAAAAGTTCCACAATAAACTTACACTGTCCCCATAAAGTACACTGAACTGAAACGTGTCACCTCGTTACGCAAAACTGCAAGGGTCAGTACCTAATAGCGTCGTAAAACGTGACGTTGCAAGCGTCGTGTGTGCAATGAACATGGACTTGCATCTCTTATCAGAGCACAGGTGGCTGTGCGTGTGCACGGAGATAATTATGCTGCACATCACTTTAGTTATATGAAACACTGGTATTATGAGGTCGTTTTTTGTTTGTTTTTGTATTTATATTTTTATTTATTTACTAGCGACCCACTCGCGGCTATGTCCGCTTAAACCACATAATTATTTAATTAACACACTGAATTATGTTCATGTTTTAATATACCTATAATGTATGTTTGCAGCGCACTTAAGATTTTTAATGAGAAAGTTATTAAAACTTTAGGTCGCATTTTCGTACCTCCCATAAGAATCTTCAGTTGAATGTTTGAAACAAAAACACAACTTATCGATACTTACAATAAAATCCTAACTCATTGGTGGGTACATGGAAGATATATTATAAAAATTGTTATTACGGACATTTAACAATGTAAATAGAACTTGATCAGTTTGTCTGTTTGTATGTCCGTTTGCTCACGATAATCTTTTCCCTTCCCCTAAATATTTAGTATTAGTTTTATTTAGTGTTAAGATACTGCGTATGATATGTGACTGATGTGCGAAATGAAAATATTATTAAATTATAATTCAATCCTCTAAGTTGGGATCGAACCCACAACAGTCGCGTTACAGTCACAACTTTGTGCCACGACGGCCTTTAATATTTACACAAGGTGGAAGCGTCAGCGCTCCTTTTACGGGAACAGCATTTATGGTAAAATATTTTAAAGCCATACCTAAAGAAATTAATCAAGATACCTTAACAGTTCAGACGTAGGATTTTTTTTTCATTTCACGATGTTTATTCGTACCTGTATTTCGTGTGACGCAGTTACGCAAAGATACCAATAACGTAAACACACACTACTAAAACCTTTAGAATTTTGAACTTTGCCGCCAATACTTACGACTCGATTTCGGAATGAGGCGTATTCGGCGGTTTCCCTTTGATAGGTTTATGTCTGCGTGCTTTGTTCTTGACAAATTGCATTTTATTTTACAACCATAATTTTATTATTTATTTTGTTAAAAAATATATTTTTTTAATTTTTGGATTTTTTAAATTATTGTATTAGGCTTTTATAGAGTAGTTAAAACTGTGGTTTCATTTAAAGTGGTGCTGACAAAAGCACTCTGTATAATTGAGCATATTTAATATTTGTATTTTGTAGTGATTTTTTGGTTAATAGATACCAATAGTTATTACAACATTTGCTAAGAAAGCATATTTTAGGCGATTTTTATTTCTTATACCTTTTGAAAAACTATCAACATTCTTATAAGAAGAAATAATTTATTAACTATAGTTAATAAATTATTTTTTTCAATTTAAAAAATAGTCTATGTTTTTCATCATAATGGCGGAAAAATATTCAAAATGTTTAAAATTACACTGTAATATCACATTAGTGTTGATTGTAATTGAAAACAGTTATACTACAGGAGGATGCACTGTTTACACCTGTTTTTTATGATATAATGTAGAATAATATATTCTATATATTTTTTTTTCAGAGGGTACTCTATACTAAGTGGCAACTATGTTCCAGCATTTACGTCCTTGATATATCGATGTAAATAATAGAAATATAAATCATTGGAAAGAAAAGGAGAAACGCAATAATTACTACGCATTTTTTCGTCCTTGAAACGTATTAATAAATTTATATACAATTCATTTGTTTAGAATATAACATGAAGTTTAATTGATTCAATATATTGGATACTTTCTTAACATGGTTATTTAATTTATTTTTTTATATATAAAGTCATGAGAAAGTTCTTTTCTGAAATATACTGTAAATGTATGTAACGTACGTAACGTACGTGCCATTGATTAAAATGTATTCACCTCACCGCGTCACGTCACCGCGTCCCGTGTAGTCCTATTTTAATGAGAAAATCTAAATTTGAGACTTATGTGTTTAAGTATGTGCGCGACAAATGGACGAATTGATTTTTGCGTGATTGGCGAACAGATAAACAGACAAACAGACAGACAGACAGACAGTGGTTTTTTAAGTTCTATAATCGACATATTAACCGACCTAATTTTTTATTTTTTTTACAGAATTATGTACAGAATTGACTTTTCTATCCTTATATTATATATAGAGAAGAGATATAAGTTGTAAGTATAAAATAAAATAGGTCAAGTTTCATTTTGGCTGTTGTGGCAATGGCAGTGGGACGGTGTCTGACTGAACGCGATGGTTTTGGGGCCGATTCCTACTCTGGTACAAAGCGTGGGGTTGTATTCCGCCTAGGATTGTCATTTTCTAGGATAAAGTCAAAGTCAAAGAATTTTATTCCAAATAAGAAGTTACATGCTTCATATTTGCTTATATGCTTATAACTGCCACAAGAAACTCAACGGGACTTTTTTTAAAAAGTTTTATACAAATATATATATTTAATTATTTGTGACGGTATCATACCTTTAAAACAGACTGGAGCGAGCATTTCATTCCCAAGGCGTTTTATCATTTATAAAATCATTAACTTGGTAATAAACCTTTAACATACAAACGTCTTTTCACAACTTTTGTTAATCGTGATATAGGAAAATCTCTGACGTTTTCTGGGATCCTATTGTAAAAGCGTATATTATAAAATAATTCTGAATTTAAGTCTCTTAATATAGTATAATAGTATTAATATTATATACATAACCAATTTAAATTAATGTTTTTGTAAATGATAACACGCCTTGGGAATGAAATGCTCGCTCCAGTCTGTTTTAAAGGTATCATTGTCACAGATAATTAAATATGTATTCGTTTAAAATTGATTTAAAAAAAAATAAGTCCCGCTGAGTTTCTTGCGCTGGTTCTTCTCAGGTCTGAGGCATTAAGTTTAGTGAACTGGTGGTAAATTATTTGACGTTCAAAAAATGAAGCATGTAACTTTTTATTTTGAATAAAATTATTTGAATTTGAATTTTGGTAAAATCATTAATATTTTTCTTAACGTATATGCTTATACCTTGCGTAATATTTGAAATCCACGAAAATAATATAATAAACATCCAAATATCTACACGGGCAAAAAAAATCTTCATTTGAACCCCAAGAAGGAGATAAAAATGTAGGATAAAAACCTTTAACATAAGGACTTGCGTAATATTATTTAATATTCTGTCTCAGTAGGGTTGCTTTCCGCCGTTTGACTGTTTACGATCCTTCGGGGCACGTTGGAACGCAAGTATCGCGGCTAACGATTGAGAATTTACTCGGAATTAGAGTAAAGCTTACCATTTCCATCCTGCTTAAAAGTTTCTACAAGAACTTATGAGAACTAGATCTGATTATTTAATTATATTGAAACTTTTAACGTGTTTGCTAAGAGGTCTATTCTCTACTTGATTATAAACATCAGTTTGTCTACCTTGTCATATCTAAGAGATTTATAAAGATAAACAAAAACATTCAAATCATTAGCGATAAATTATATTTGTATTTATTAAGGTGACAGAACCAAAAACAATTAATTTTCAAATATTTGTCTATTTGTCTATGCGTTTGTTCAGCTTTTTTCAATTAGTTAATAAATAAAAAAGTAATATTAAAGAATAATGTTCGACAAAATTGCAATAAATAATTATTTTATTAAATTGGCTGAAACTTTACTTTTTAATATAGGTATAGATTTTTAAAATTATATTATTATTAGAAAACGAAAGAAATTAAGTAGTGAGTGAAGTAAATTAATAATTTAGTTCAGTCAATATGGTTCAAGCGGCCGAAGTCACAAGCACAATATATTTACTAACATTCTTCTTCCTCTGTAATGGAAATAACAAAAATGTACTTTTAATGTAACAAAAACGTAAGTTTTCCCTTCAAAGAACATAACCGAAAATGTAATAAACGCGTTCTATTCTTGCCCAAAAATGGGCCAAACAATCTGCTTTTTCTTGGCATTTCGGGCGATATGTCAGAACTCAAAAAGCTTTGCGGAGACACTGTAATGGCAGTCATTGAGATAAAGGACGAATCTCGGCCGACAAATTGTTAGGGACACGAGCCGAAATTGTTGTTGTTGTATGTACTTGAGAAAATGGAGGATATAAAGTGAATGAGAAACGCGTACTTTACGTACAAAGTGGTGGGATATCATTGTTCGCTCTGGTTTTTCGTGGACTTCTTATTAATGTTGATTGATTATGATAGCGATGAATGTAAAATCGACTGGTTGTGGGTTCGATCCCCACTCGAGGAAGTGAAATATTTATTTACATTTATATTTTCATTTCTTCGCTCTGGTGTTGAGGCAAAGCGAGGCGTTGAGTTCCGCCACTCAGCACGCAATGCATCAAGAATTCGGCGGAAAGTGGGGAACGGAGTGTCTTTACACTAGGTTCTCTCTGCCTACCCTGCTGTGTGCGGGATACAGCGTGAATTTTTTGATTATGATAACGTGTAATATGTTAGTAAAATTTTTTCACTTAAAATTTTACTAACAAATAGGTACAGTGCATCAACATTGCCTGTGACTAATTGAGTCCCTGAGCCCAGCGTGCAAGCGAACGTGCGAAACAACGTTAAAGAGGCACTGTTACTTGTACTATTAATCTCTATAATTTAAGTAAAACAATATTTGAATTGTACAAAATAGTGATTTCTTTGTATTATACAAAATAATGATAATTTAGTAATAATAAATAATTCAGTTCATAAATTTTTTTTTTTCGTCGTCACGTTTTCTTATGACATTATCACGTAGAATTATCGTCCATAAATCAGCTTCACAAGCCGCCCAGTTTCATTTTTTTAACATAATTCTTTAGTAGCAACTATTGTTACGAATATTATTAATTGTTAGATATTGTAATAGCTATAATTAAAGTACGTGTTAGTTATAAGCTATAACGTAGATTTTTAATAAGAAGAAAACTAACTTGCTCATTATTTTTTTTTTTTAATGAAATAAAAAAAAAAAACATGTCATTTTTAATTTAAGTTTGCTTTATTTCAATCAACAAAAATTTTGTCTATATATGCTTAAAAATGCGGTAGATATAAGAATTTTGAGATATTTTTAAAAATTTCAATTTGGCTAAAATTTTGATTCGGTTAGTTAAATAAATTTGGAATTGGTGCAACCAGCGCCTAACCATTTACTAAACAATATTTCAAAATACGAAAAGGCATCTTTGCTAATTTCATTAAGGTTCATTAAATAATTCTTACCGCAAAATAAAATGGATATATAAACCCATGCAACAAACAAATCGGATTACTGTGAAGGATTACGGACTTTAAATAAAACAGAAAGTGTCAAATGTCATGCTTCCAGATGAGGGTCTGACAAACTAATAACCCGCGTTTCGTACAGACTTCTATTAAAGTATACCCAATTTTGTAAGCCGTGTGAGTCTGCGGCTAGCGAAATTAAGTAGAGTTATGAGCTTGAAAGCCTTGTCTGCAATGGCCGGTCGACGATCAAACTACGGTTTTATATTGAAAGAGGTTTAATATAGTCCAGTCTGGGTAAACAGTGCCAGGGAAATGATACGTGTGATTTGTTTGTCTACAAGTCGTCTATTTCTACTCTTAACAATATGAGAATATAACGCGATCTAGATGTTTACTGAAGTGTTAATGTTGGAATTTCTTTGGAGTTGGCGAGATGTTTTGTATTTATGATAGTATATTGATTTTCTCTTGCAAATGCTATATGTATGTGTGAGCACGGGCGTATGTGTGTCTGAAGTAATCCAAGGTGTAAGAGCAGATCTCTTTTTCTATTTTCTAAACTAGTTAGTATTTATGCTTCACTTTTCACACACACCCAGCTATTTGTTAAAAAAATATATTCGAAGGTGATTGGTATTTGAATATAATTTTTAAATTAATTATTATTATTATTATTTTTCAACTTTACGTTGTATTTCGTAACTCACGGCACTTGGATACGTATATTATGATTTCGGTTATATAGAAACAGCCACAACGGCTTAAGCTTCACGCTGTATCCCGCACACAGCAGGGTAGGTAAAGAGAATCTAGTGTTAAGACATTCCGCACCCCACTTTCCGCTGAATTTTCAAGACATTGCGTTTTGAGTGACGGAGCTCAACGCCAGGCTCTTGCCTTGTTGCCAGAGCGAAGAAATGAAAATAGTAATAAATAATAATTCATCCCCTCGAAAGGGGATCGAACCCGCAATCGTCATGTTACAGTTACACTATTTTGCCTGTGCGCCATGTCAACCTCTAATAGTTTAATTACAGACAGACTGACATTTAATTATATATCAATAGGCACCAATCGTGCTACTGCATCTCGGATACCAAATTCAATATCTAAAATGTAAATGGGTATGGAGACGCCTGGAACACTATCTCTGCAGTAATTTCTCAGGTGCTCGCTCTAATATGGATTAGATGACCTAGTTCAGCTTTAGTTTTTACAGATAATAAACAGACAGTAGACGCTGTAAGACGAATATGGGATTATTTTTTTTATCCTTGCAAGTTATTGTTTTAAATTAAAAATGCAATGCGTTCTTAGTTTTATTAAAGCATGAGAAAAAAATTGTATATATGATTAAAGTGAGGTAGTCAAATTTGGGTTTCAATTTAGACAATATAGACAATTATTGGCTTCACTTCTTTAAATTATTTTTAATTTTAACGTTGGTGTGACTTTTAAATCGAATAACAAAATTTTGGAGTACTATGAAAAGGAGAATCTAGTGATATATCAACAAGCTATTGCACAAAGTGTCACAAAAGCTGGAGAAAAAAGAAAGGCTAAAGTTAAGCAATATCAAAATGTGTTTCATCAAAATAATGTAATTTACAGTTGAAATATAACATGTTTATTTTCTCCTCAGAACGTGACAGGGCTAACAAGGTGACCGTTTTTCGTAACGCGCTATAGCGTGACCCTGCATATAGAAACTAGGTCATTCATTTTTTACATTGTTTTTACATAGTACACTACACGGTCACAGGTTGATCTCTAATTTTAGCTAAAATTTCAAGATTCCCACAGAGTAGTTAAATTTTTTGCTAGTTTGCTTCTATCTAAATAGTTTGCTTCTATCAAAGTTATAATTATCATTGACATAAAGTCAGTAAAATAAACATGTTTGTTAGTTTCAGATAGTTTATTATTCTAGGATTCGTTTTTTTAATTTATTTTTCTGTATGTACTTTTCGTGAAAACAATTTTAACTTCACGCTGTATCTCGCACACAGGGTTCAGGCAGAGGAAACCTAGTGTTAACACATTTCGATCTCTATTTCCCGGCGACTTCTGACATTACGTGTTGAGTAGTGAAACTCTACGTCGCGCTTTGCCTCGATACCAGAGCGAAGAAATTAAATTTAAATAAATATTTCTTTTCCTCGACGGGGTATCGAACCCACAACCAGTAATATTTACAGCAATACACTTGTGCCCCTGCGCCACGCCCTGACATTTAATTTTTATGAAAAGAAACTTTTTCTTTTAAGCTTTTGTTTTTAATTTTTCTTTTAAACTTTGAATATTTTTTATCATTCACACACAATTATCTTAAGAATTTTAACAGATCGGCAGCCAGCTATCGAGTAATTTCGTGTAGTGTATTCTATATCACATTTTTACTACTGTTGCAAATAGGTCAAGCGTTTTCATAATAACCGTAACGAGATAAACGAGGATACGAGGCTACGAGGAGTAACCGATGTGTTTTGAAAAGGGTTAATTTGAATAATTCACCAACCGTTTCTTTAGGAATGTCAGTCGTTAGAGGTGATAAGTGCCTATGTGAGTGTAAAATTAGCTTTGTTAATTTGTTAATCGTTTTTTTTAGTTCCACGCTATAGCGTGAATGTGCGGGATAAATCACGCTTATAGTTAGGTAGGCAGAGACAAGCTAGTATTAAGACCCTCCGTTTGTATTAATACATTTCCGTTCCCCACCTTTCGTCGAATCCTCGAGGCGTTGCGTGTTGAGTGGCGGAACTCAACGCCGCGCTTTGTTCTCAGGTTCCCTCTGCCTAACCTGCTATATGCGGAATACATAATATAAAGATAAGAATACATAATTAAAAAAAAATCAGCTTCACGCTGTATCCCGCACACAGCAGAAGGGAACCTAGTATTAAGACATTCCGTTCCCCACTTTCTGCCGAATTCTGGAGGCATTGCGTGATGAGTGGCAGAATTCAACGCCGAGCTTTGCTCGACACCAGTGCGAAGAAATGAAAATATAAATGTAAGTAAATATTTCATCTCCTGGAGTGGGGATCGAACCCACAACCAGTGGGTTTTACAGTCACACTTTGTGCCCGTGCGCCACGACTGGCCTCATATATAATAGAAAGATATATTTTCAGATCCTCAATTTTTTTCTGATTTATATCAATATAGGGAAAAAATATGATGAGAAGCGAAATTGTGATGTAATAGGAGACATGTACAATAATTACTGTTATTAGTAATCAACGTATGATTGGAATCCGAAATAGAAGGACCTAAATATCCAATATTTGGTATTTTGATTTGATAGATATCAGTATTTACATGTCTACTTATCTATGTGAACATATTAATATATTTTTTTATATATATGTTTAGCCTTCTTCAGCCTTACTCATATATTGTAGGGTACGCAGGGTAGGCAGAAGAAATCTAGTGTTAAGATATTCCGTTCCCCACTTCCACTGAATCGAAATCGAATCGAATCAAGGCGTTGCATGTTGAGTGTCGAAACCCAACGTCGCGCTTATATATAATTTTTAATATAACTATACGATATTTCATATTAAACATACCCCTTTATCGTTATCACTTATAATTGTTAAAATAAACTAAAATGCTTATGTAATAGAATTTATATAACTTGCCACACACGATGGAGGTTCGATATAAGCTTTATATATATATGAAATAGCACAACAGTTTCTTCAAGCACGCTAAAGTCGGGATGGATTAAAATGAAACTCAGGCAGTGATGCTGAATATTTGAAACCAATTTCCTGACGCTCCCCGATGTGGATTTTAAAGCGGGACGTAAACGAATTTTTAATAGAAAACGATAACAATATTGGATCTGTCAAGTTTCTATCAAAGAGAGGCGTTTAGAGCGTTTGCATATGTGCATGTATCATGCAAACTACATTTTGTGAGGAAATATGTATATATATTGAATTATAATGTCAAGTGTAAGTCGAACTCGCCCACCGAGGGCCTTATTCCAGTATCTTGATCGAAGGTCAACGAGGAGTACAATTTATAAGAGTTGACAAATATAATTTTGCGGGTGTATGCACTAATTTTGTATTAAATAAACTATACATGTAAGATTTTAATCTGTGACATAAATTTCTTCGGATATTTTTCTTTTTTCATTTTTTTTTACCAAATTTCATATTTATTGGTCTACGGGTAATGTTTTATAAGTTTTGAGTACGACGCGAATAAATTTGAAAAACTTAAATCTGCGGGCGTATACATTAATTTTGTATGAAATGAACTATAAATATAAGTTTGTAATGTTTTTTTTTCTATGAAATATCTATAAATTTTCAGTTTCCGGGATTTTTTAAAATTTATATTGTAAGTTCCCACTTGGTGTAATTTCATAACAGTTGATCCGCGGGAAGTATTGGATAGGTTTACATTACGTGGTGAATTTTGTACAATATGCGGCAAAAAAGATGCATAAATGCATCTTTATATTACATTGAATTAAAGAAATTTATCAGAAAATTCTAAATAGAAGCTTGATTTTTTCTGTGTTTCAAGAGACCATAGACATGAATATGTGATATTAATTTCAGGTTGAAACCTCCACGCAATCTGGATATATGTATATTGTCTTGACAGACGGACAAATGGTCAATAAAGTGATTCTATAAGGTTTCCGCATTTTTTTTCAGTCATGGAACCATAAGAATAGCAAAGATAAAAAAAATATTTTTACACATATTTTAAACACGTGTTAATCTTACACATAAGTTTATCCTTTATGACGATTTGTAATCTGTATTTAGTTATTTTAAAAAAAAAATTAATAAATGTTGAAAATAAATACAAACAAGTGGGAAAAAATCAACAAAGTATACTTTATAGTTTTAATAGTCTATATATATCTTCTAAATATTTTGCTTTTTATCTTTTATTTTAAGAAAAAAATATAATTTTTAATTAAAGAAATATTTGTAATTTTAACGGAAATTATTAATTCAATAACAGTTTTCAACTTTAGGAAAGTTTCGGGAAGGTAAAACGTAAATAACAATTACAATTAGCTCATTCCGAGGCGCTGTAATTAGGCGCGATCTAAATTTAATCCTTTAAAGTTAATAATAATTTTATTTTCTTTACAGTGGAGGCCGTTCAGAGGTATTCAGTAAGCTATTTTTGTTGTTTACAGTTATCTGGCTTTTCTAATATTTGCAAAGTTAGAAATATATTTAAAAATATGTACTATAAAATATGTATTGTTATATTATAGTCAAATGATACAATTTTTTTATATAAATTGTAACATATGTGCTATTCTAATGTACAAGCTAGGTACATTACTAGAATTAAGAAAAAAATATTTTGACTAGTTATTGTCAATTTAGTGGTATGCATATCCAAATCCCAATCTATTGTAATATAATAAAGCGGAAGTTTGTTTGTTTGTTTGTTTCTTTGTTTAAACGCAAGGATGTCTGGATCTACTGTACTGATTTACTTTTTTTCCCTCAGGAGTGCTACAGGCTATATAATATTATGGTGTAAGTCGTAGTTAGCTCTAAATAACGAAATAATAATAATAATAATGAATTGCTTTAAGCGTGTGAGCTGAAAAAATAGTTATATGCTGCATTGTATGACAAAAATATTCAATTTTAATATTTCTAAAAAAAAGTCAGTGACACTATATATCTATGTCTTATAAATAAGTCACAATGACGCGATGGTAGTAGTAGTGAACATGAAGTCGGCAAAATTACAGCTGCATGACAGCGTCCCAAACGCAGTTGTCCCAATATACGACAGGAGGCGCAGCTGTAAGTATACAGCTGCGCCTCCCGGGACCTCTTTAAATTATGCGGGTTTCCTGGTGAAGATTTTATTGATTGAAGAATTACTTATAGATCACGACTGTTAATCCTAATAAACTATTGGGTTTTTTGGCTTGTTATTTTCTTTTTATATTTATGCAGTCGGGGTTTTTGTTAATATAAATATTTTTTTATTTTTCAATTTTTTGTTAGGACTCATTATGGTAATGATAATCATGATATACCTTTTTGAAACCCTCGTATTGAGCTCTTGAATTTGATACCCATACTGTGGTATTCGAAACGAATTATTTTTTCACTAAGTCCAATGGCGTCCCACAGCCGCCATGACTGTTTTTGTAACGTCACCTATCTAAGAACACTTGGGTTGCTAATACGATTCTAACGATACCTCAATTATGTAAATCCGTTCAGCGGTTCTGCAGATATGAGGTAATAAAGAATATTACATACATCCATACATACAAACATACAAGATACACGCGAAAAACATAACCCTTTCGTAACAGTCGGGAAAAATAAGTCACAATAAGGCTTTTTGTTACAAAAAATAATTGAAAATTGCAATGTATTGTATAAATATAAAATATTTCACAGATTTTTATTTGACTTGGATATTGAAACTTACGAGCAAAAGTTATTCCATCATCAAGGAAATTTTATGAAGATAAATTTAGGCTTTTGTAGTATGTAATTAGGATATATATACTTTGCGAGAAATGTAAAATTAAAATAATTGAACGCTCTGTTTATGGCCGCAAGCCTAGGTTCGACTCGCGCGGGGAGTGTCATTGCCGCCTATGACATCCTCTCAAGCAGCCACATAGTGCTTGCACTTTCTCAGAATTATGAAAATAAGTTATTTATGATTGAATGTATCAATATGTTAGTAAATGCAGCATAATAAAAGTATTGTAAGTGGTATGCACTAAGGTCGAAATTATATATTGTTAATAAAAAAACATTGTTCTTTTTAATATTTTGAAAATAAAAATATGTTGTAGTGCATTTATAAAATAACCTTAAAGATAACACGTAAAATAATCTTTTAAATCATAAATCCATTGTCAATAATATTTAATGTAATGTCGACGGTCAGCCGCAGTGCCTGTTCGCTGTTGATGCAATCATACGACGGACATTTAATTTGCACGGCCCCACGTTGTATTCGAGCCCTTAGTGACGAGTGCATTATGCTGTACACTAAGCACTTTGATACTTTTATTTAAAATAAAAAAAAATAAAAAAAATTAAATTAGCTTCACGCTGTATCTCGCACACAGCAGGGTAGGCAGAGGGAACCTAGTGTTAAGACACTCCGTTCCCCACTTTCTGCCGAAAATATATCATTTATTGTGAGTAAATATTTTAAAAAATAAATTTTTACTCAATCCTATTTTTACAACAAAACAATAAAAAAAGAAATCTTTTATTACTTCCATTATATAAAAAAAAAACAAATAAAACTGAAGTACAATATTTCAAAGTATGAAGGTTGTTGTAGTGCATCGGTTGCACTGAATGCTATTCACGCCTGAATTGATTGGATCTACGTCCGTTTTATTTATTATATCCGAACACCAATAGTGGATTTACAACTTGATATAAAATTTCAACTAAAAAAGTTTTAATAGGACATATTAAAATAAATTATATAAGCATAATATAACATAACATAAAAACTCTTTATTTCACACCAGAAAATTACATAATTAACAAATAAATTCATATAAAAAAAAATGTGAAAGGGCGGCCTTATCACTAAGAGTGGTGTCTTCCAGGCAACCTAATCAAAAGAATCAATTTAAAAGAGCGGGCATAGCGCGGTGCAAAGATAAAAGAAAATCACATATAGAGATATTAACATAAATAATAATATATATTTATAAACCTACACAAATACTATCTCATAAACTACATAGAATACACATACATAATAGAAAAATATAACAATTTACACTAAATCTTTTAAACTAATAATACTTTTGTATAATAAATATGTCACGTATGTAGGTCTGCTGTCGAACTCGAAGGAGTGATCAAAATTAATTTTGTTTCATCGCTCTGGTAACACAAAGCGCGGCGTTGTGTCCCGCCATTCAACAAACGGAGCCAGATGCTAAAAAAAACAAATATTATGCAAAAAACATAAGAAATAATAAATAGCGTAAGATTTTCTTTGTAACTAAATGAAGATTAAATATTGTTTAATCTTTATTTTGTTAAATTTAATATGTCTAACAAAATAAAGTTATAATGAGCAATTTTGTTCACGATTTGGAGCGTTAATGGTATTACGTGTCTGTTAACACGAGTAATGCGAGTACAATTTACTGATTTTTTTCTTAGAAATAAGGATTTTTTATAAATAAATTACTTTCATTGAATACGGCTTCACGTCATATAAGAATATAGAAAAGGTAATCATCCTTGGACAATAAATGTTAGATATGTTTATAAATTTTTCTCTCAGATTGTATTGCATTTGACAAAGAAAAATATATATATTATATATATAGCTCAGCTATTATTACAAATTCATTAGAAAGTAAGCAGATACCAGTTGTAAATTTTCTTATTTTTAATTGATTGAGTTTTCTATAAGTTTCGTAGCAAGAGCTTTTATTTACAAGGGAACAGGTCTCATTTAAAAAAAATTACATATCTTATTTTTTTTGATATTACTGTACTAGCGGACCCGTGCGACTTCGCTCGCTTGAACTATACGAATATTTATTAAATATATTTATGAAATTATTTTCAGTAGGATTAGTAACAAATAATGTATAAGCCTAAATAATCAAAAGAAGCCAATGAAGAATAATAAGTAGAGAACAATCTTATTATTAGAAAAAATATCTAAGTAATTGAAATGAGTAAAAGTAACTAAAGGAAATTCTTAACATTAGAAAAAATACCTAACTTATTAAAATGAACAACAATAACAATAAACGTAACTAAAGAAAAATATTAATAAAAAAACTAAACAAAACCAGCTATATTATAAATACTATCAACGTAAAATAAATATTTAAAAGTATTAAAATTTAAAATAACACGAATTATAATCTATACTATAATAAAACAGTAAAAAATAAATATTGCTATACGAAGACATATGTTGTCGCCAAGTTTTATATAGATTTTTTAAAGGATTACAATATGTTCTTTACAATATATGATTTTGGCGTAACTTTAAACATTTACGCAGCGCATGACCGTTCTACTCCCACATTTTAAAATTTTGATATCTTCTAAACTATACATTTCTGTGATATGCTGTAAAAGCCAATTTTAATTTTTATAAGCGCACAGCGTTGAAAATAGTTTTGCAATTATCCCTTCTTTATTTTTAAACTACATATATATCTCTATATATAATAAGACAGTAAAAATATTTTGTCTGTACATTTAGTAATTTTGACTGAAATGGATAGAGGGACACTTAAAAAGAATAATAGAAAGCAAAAAGATGTTTTTTGAATTTCTTGTCTGTCCGTCTGTCTGTCTGTGTGTCTATACGTATGGTCACATTTTTCTCTGAATGTACTGAACCGATTTACTTAAAAGTATCACCAATTGCTTTGTTTTAACCCAACTTAAGCTTTTTTCGTCAAAATCGGTTCATTAAAAAAAAAGATCGTCATTTGAATGAACTCAAGGCATTAATTTGTCTGTGAATGTGATATAGCAATCGCACTGGTAAGATTCCTGGCTAAAGAGTGACATTCGAAACGTCTAGGTTATGTGACTGTTGATAAAAATATATATTTTTGAAGCACTATTATATAATATTTTATACAATAAAGTAAACAAAATTTAATTGTTAGTGGAGATTACTTTCATAAATCATAACAGTTAAGTTTAAGTCGTAATTAATTCAACACAGAGATAAAGAATGATTTGATCTTGAAAGAAATATCAAGTAAATACAAAGATTTTTCGGTTCAATCGTTCGTTTGAAATAAATATTTATAAAAATGCCTTTCTACGTGTACACTGTAATAACTACATATTTACCAATTGTACATTTAGGTAATAATATATGTAACTAATTTAAAAACTGTACAGGAGTTAATATGCAATTATTACAGTTATTTTACAAAGAATATTATGAATTATAACCCAAATCAATAATTTAACATTTAAGGCTGTTTCTGAAGCAGTAAATTTAATTATTAACAGACATCAGATCATTTAACAGAGTTTTAAAAAACAATATATAGAAAAAATCATATTAGAAGTCATTTTGCAATCAATTCAGCTTATTAAATCAATAATCATGTAGTTTAAGCGGGCGAAGCCGCTGGCGAGCCGCTAGTAGGCTATATAACATTACGGTGTATTTCTTTAGTTAGCCTTATTTAACCAAATAACAATAATAATAAAAGCCGTCATAAGTACTACAGAAAAAAATATTCAATTTCATTCGTTCTAATAAAAATACGCGACACCATATGTCTTATAAATAAGTCACAATAAGGCATTTTGCGGCAAAAAATAATTGATAATTGCAAGATTTCCGTTGCATTGATCGTTTCTAATAAAATTGAAATGTTTGTTTGTGATTTCAAAATAATTGTATTTTTGCAAGTGCATGTAGTTTTTTACATAATACATAATACACAAAAACAAAAAAAAAAAAACTATTTTATAATTTGTGTCACTGTCTGTCATTCTATTTCCCCGAGCTTATGTCCAAAACAGCTAAAGTCATTTTTATGGGACTTTCAGTGACTGATATACTGTTTATCCCGGAATTTCCACGGGATTTACCCAGAAAAAATATATTTACATGTTTTCCGTGCTCGTTTTATAATATTAACTAAATATTTTTCTATATTAATACGATAATTTTTGCGAGCAATAGCAAATAAAATCCCAAAAAATTAAAATAACGATTTATTAAGTGTATAACAACGGTATACTCGTAGATAATTATCCAACCGAGATAAAATAACCAACAATTCATTACTAAATACACTTAAATAACATTTAATAATAGGTAGCGAGCGATGCCGCGCATGGCTAAAACTTACACTACACCAAGACATTAAAAAAAATCTAACTAATCTACTACTGGAATAAGCGAAGAGAACCAAAGAAAAATATGAATTAATAATAACCACATAAAAATTAACAGTAGATCGAAAATGTATGAAACTTTACCAAACTGTTAACGTCGTCTGTCAATTCAGGTCGGTCATACCGTGCGGCGCGTAGCTAGCTCATTTTGAATCAGTGATATCTCCTTAAGTATTTCTTAGAATTGTGTACAGTAAACTATAATGTCAATCTAGATAAAATGTTAAAGATGACTATTATATTTAATTTGATAAGCATAGATACTAAATTATAGAAAATACATTAACAATAAGCCGATAAATTTAAATTTAAATTAAATATATTAAAATGCTTAATATAGTCCAACCTTCAGAGACAAATATATACCAACGCAGACTTTTTAATAGATTTTATAAAGGACAATATTTTTGTAAAGCATTGTTTTCAAGGTTGAGTCAACGCACGCCATGTAAGCGTTCAGGAAGCTCATTTTGGGCGACGTTTTCTTTAAGCATCAACATTCCGTGTTGCTTAGTAACGATTGCTTAGCGACACTTGAAATAACATGGCAGAATATTATATAAAAATATATTTAATATATTAATATATATCGAAAATATTGCAAATATGAGAAAAAAAAGTATCCTATAACCATCCCAAGACCCTCAAGTATTTCTGTATGAAATTTTAGCACAATCAAATCAGCGGTTTGGGTCTAATTGCTACCCAGACAGACAGACAGACAGAGTTACTTTCGAAATTTCATAACTTTCGATTTAATATTTGATTTCTTCGAGTGGGAATCGAACCTACAACTGTCGCGTTTACATTACATACTTGCGCCCCTGCGACACGACTGGTCTCAATTTTAATTTATTGATTTTAATATTTGTATATGTCCTATTGCATTTAGGGAAGGAGACAGACAATTTTGCAGTCCAAGCGCTCTGACCACTAAGCCATACCAATAAGCCAACAAGCTACGACGAAATTCATACACACTTCATACAACCATTTTCCTCTGAATTCTGGAGGCGTTACGTGTTGAGGCCAGTCGTGGCGCAGATGCACAAAGTGTGACTGTAAAATCGACTGGTGGGGATGGAACCCATCCCCACTCGAGGAAATTAAATATTTATTACAATTTATATTTTCATTTCTTCGCTGTGGTGTCGAGGCAAAGCGCGACGTTGAGTTCCGCCACTCAACACGCAATGCCTACAGAGTTCGGTGGAAAGTGGGGAATGGAGTGTCTTAACACTAGGTTATCTCTGCCTACCCGTGAAGTTGAAAAAAAAATTGCGTGTTGAGTAGCGGAACTCAACGCCTTCGTGTGAAGAAATGAAAATATTATATAATTAATTTCCTCGGGTCTGGATCGAACCGGTTACTTGTTTAGTGAAGACCTATTAATATGAATAAATGTATTTTACATTACTAAAATATAATACATACAGGATCAACATTCAGTATATTCAAGTTAAGCTGAATTTGCATCATGAAACTAATTCAAAGCTACCAGTTCTACATAAGTTACACCGAGTTCCGCATTAATTTGGCATTTTGGATATAGTTAATGTAATGGACGTGGTCCAATTAATTCCTGAAGTCCTTCTGACAACACTATGTAGTCGTATATATAGGTAATCGTGTTTATTTTAATTAATATAGATGAATTGATAGAGTTTCATAATTATTAAATAAAATAAATTAAATGAGGCGAGACGAGACGAGACGAGACGAGACGAGACGAGACGAGACGAGACGAGACGAGACGAGACGAGACGAGACGAGTCTCGCCTCATTTAATTTATTTTACTTTGCCGCCGCACTTTGCCTCATTTATAAACATATTACATTACCAAAAATGGTTGTTTGTTAATGTTTGTGTTTAGTCCTCTATGTAAATTTTTATGTAAATATATTAGATATAACAAAATTAAATTGTAAGCTAACACCTTTGTATTATATTTCTTATTACTAACCCTCTGTGTTATGTATATAATGTAAATGTTATTATTTTTTTTTTAGGTGAAGGCAATTTTTAACTGGATCTTTTTTTTTAACTTGCATTCTCCTCTTGTGTAACATTATCTCTTTTTACCGTACAACCTCCTTCGTGTTTTCTCCACACAACGTGACATTGGCGAAGTGATATGTGCTCTACTGGCACGCTCGGAACGCCATAATTAAAGAACCATACCATACCAT
This sequence comes from Heliconius telesiphe telesiphe, assembly GCA_018249795.1. Lineage (NCBI taxonomy): Eukaryota > Metazoa > Arthropoda > Insecta > Lepidoptera > Nymphalidae > Heliconius > Heliconius telesiphe. The sequence goes on along the minus strand of DWLH01000087.1, from coordinate 18,274 downwards.
ACCAAAAATGAAATGAAAATATTCAATATTTAACCTCTAGTGTCAATCCCACAACCATCGCGTTTACAGTCACATATTTGTGCCAGTGCGCCACGACGGTCTCAGTATTTTTTTACTTTTACTTAATATATCCATGATTGTTTTTTTATTTGTCCTCACAGGAAGTTACGCAGTTTTTTTGCGCGATAACAGATTAGCAGAGGGAGACCATTGCAGACCAGTTCCTCTCACTGTTCAGCATGACCACCACCACACCTCAGATGCTCTCTCCATCGTCCGATCAGGGCTTCGTCTGCTCTTTTTCTGATCCGCGCGAAAACCTGTTCTCAATGTTGCCTCGCGACTGTTCACTTGCACGAAATTGCAAACTTTGGCGAGCAGTTTCGCCTGCAACTCTCATGGCGGGTTGCTCGCCAAGAGTGTAGCCGCCATCCACGACACTGTACGGTATCCTCGAATTGCTCTCACCGCTATATCCCGCTGTGCTTTCCGCAAATGAGTTTTATTGTGAGTGAGAAGAGAGAGCATCAGCCCATATACATGCACCGAACAGTGCAATGGATCTCAACCCACCGACATAAAGCCGTCGGTATGGAGAATCCGACCCTCTGACATTCGGCAGTAAACTGCCAAGGACCCCGGCGGCGTTCATAAGCTTCCCCCGTAGCTTAGTGCAAGCAGAGCGAAGTGCGATTTGAACGACCACCGACCGTCCAGGGTCACACCCAGATACTTCATTTGAGTCCAAATAGGAAAGAATTGTCTTAATACTTCCGTTTACAACAGGTTCCCAGGTCCAAGATGCCTACCCTGCTATGTTGAAGTGAAGTTAAAAAAAGTTCTAGAACTATTAGTATCTTACAAAAATTTCTTCTCTTTATATTTAGAAATGAATAAGAAGTTATTTGTTGCTTCTTTGTGATCTAAAATCATCTCAAAGGATTACAAGAAGTCATATTGGTAGGTAAGTTGTTAAATGTTAAGTAAATACAAAAAAGGGTCCGATACTGTGTTACTTGTGGCCGAAATAGAGTTATGTTTCAAATATTGTTTAGACAATTATTATAGTTATAGAAAGGGAATATTTGACGCTGTCGTGGCGTATTTGGTGGTAAAATTAAAATGGAAATTAACCTTTTTAGATTTATAATTTATTTCCCTCCACTTTAATATATAATTATATTTTGAGATAAAATTAAAACCAACCGACCAGAGGCCGGTCGTGGCGCAGTGGCACAAAGTGTGACTGTAAAACCGACTGGTTGTGGGTTCGATCCCCACTTGAGGAGATGAAATATTTACTTAAATTTATATTTCCATTTCTTCGCTCTGGTGTCGAGGCCAAGCGCGGCGTTGAGTTCTGCCACTCAACACGCAATGCCTCCAAAATTCGGCAGAAAGTGGGGAACGGAGTGTCTTAACACTAGGTTCCCTCTGCCTACCCTGCCGTGCGCGGGATACAGCGTCAAGCTAATTTAATTTAATTTTAATTAAAACCATGCAGATATCAAAAAGTGATATAATACGAATAGAGAAAGTCTATTGTTACTATAGTCCGTTTTCCGTTTTTTGCTAGAATTCGAGTTACTACGTGTTTTAAGTGGTGAAATTTAACTCTGCACTTTATTTCACCAGATCAGGAAAACAAAAATAATGAAACTTCTCTTGGAACGAACCCTCAACAGTCAGAAGCAGTCACTGCGTCACAATGGCTACAACTAATACTTGAAGAACAGATTGATAAAGACGAAATTGATAACAAAAATAATTGAAAATAACAATCTGTGGATAAATGATTGACGTAAATATAAAGATAATCTAAACTCTGTAAACGCTAATATAATGAAGCCATACACTTCTTTCGAGGTTCGAGCGAACGAGTCGGGGCGAGTTGAATATTTCAAACCAATTTGCTAACGCGGCCCGCCGTGGATTTAAAAGCGGGCGGCGTGCAAATTTTTAATGGATTTCTAAATTAAACGACGTTACATGTTAACTTCTTTATAAAATGTAAGATAAATTGTTTCAGTGTAATCTTATTAGTATTAGATGTTGCTCCTTTACGTTTATTTGATGACAGTAAAATTGTTTTATCGTATAATGGAGAACAAAGTAATCTTTTGAAGGGTATAGATAATGTATTTTCGTTATTGATATTAAAATTATTCATATAAGGATAAATGTGTCCTTCGTAAAGCAGAGGTATATTATTATATAATACGAATTTCGTTTCCTAAGTGCAAAGTTACAATTTCGAATCTTATTATAAACTTAGATTTGCGTTCTGCTCTACAAAATCGCTTCATCTAACCGAGATTGAAGAGAAACGAAGAGAGAGAATGGACAAATGTATTATAGGTTCATACTTCTAGCATGGTAAATTACCCGCTTAATAGCTAGTAATACATTAAGTATGGTAAGGTCAGTCTTGGCGCAGGCGCGTAAAAGCCACAGGTTGTGGATTCGGTTCCTACTCGAAAATGCAATATTTAATATTTGTATTTCTTCCTTTTGGTAACGAGGCAAAATGTGCTGTTGATTTCCGCCACTCGACACATAATGTCTTCAGAATGTGGTGGAAAGTGGGGAAAGGAAGTGTCTTAACATTAAGTTCCCAGGTTCCCTTGGTCTACCCTGCTATGTACGGTGATGTACAGCGTCAAGCTTAAAAAACGAAATAAAGTAAAGTATAGATATAGTTACAAATATCGACATAATTATAACACAAAGTATAGATAACTTCCTTTTTTTACATGGGATATGTATAAAAAAGAAGACGAATTTTAAGGTGTTATTGAGATTAAATAAAGTGAATAAAAATTTACAATTGGCAAGTATTAATATTATCAGGAATAACTTTCCCGCCGACAATTACATTACGATATTTTTAACATTTTTAAATTGTTATTCCAAACTTAAGAAAGAATACTTATTTAGAAAACGTATAAAAATTTAAACGTAACGGGACATTACGAGCTAGATAACAAAGTAACTATATAACACACGTTATATAGTTACTTTACCGTTGCCGGGTTGCTGTTTTACGTTGCCCATCGTGGTGCAGGGGCACAAAGTGTGTGTTTTATATAACACAGATAAGACTAATTTTGGTAATTTAGAAAGTCCTGTTTTTACTTAATTGTAGTTTTATGGGGTTGTAATTGAAAATGGGTGGGAAGCTACATATTTATATGGAAAACAAGTTTGTTTGGCCCTAACAATAGTCGAGTGATTCTGATGTTTTACATTTTTTTCATAAAATAAATGGAGAGAAGTTACCTGGAGTTTTCACTGTATTTATGTAAATAAAATATAAATAAAACAGTTAAAACTTGAAAGTAAAAGGTATCCACATTTAGTTCAAGGCTATGACGACCTAAACAGGTCACATATAAATTTCATATGCTCCAAGTTTTTTTCTTGTTTTTAGTTTTTATATTTAAGATGAAACCCTAAGAAAATTATGAAATAAATGAATTTAATTGGCGCTAACTGTCATATATAGTTTTAATAGCGGCGCGCCCGCGGCTTCGTCCGCTTGAACTACATGATTATTCATAAATAAACTAAATTGACTGACAAATATAATAACTTCTAATATGATTTTTTACCTTTACCTTTGTCTTACTCGCATTTAGGCTTAGACCATTATTTTCACACCCTTCTTTCAGAGTGGCGAGTCTCTCACGTATTTTTACTGTTTTATTATGTGTATAGATTGAGATGGAGTTTTGTTTCATTTTCATAATATGACTATTATAAATGACTACAAATTTGTTAAAAAGGAAGGAAAAATATGTCATAAATTAATATTTTTTTTACATATATTTAAAAATTATAAATAAATTATATTTTTAATATACGTTTTGTATATACTTACATAATACGAGAAATACATCTTGGATTTTAGATACGACTTTCGTTTTACTTTGCATTTAAAACATGTTAAATTTAACACTAATACGTATGTATATATTATTTTTCAATTTTTACACAGTTCAACTGCAATTCAACAACAACAATGTATTATGTAGAGGAGACACATAATTCATAAGTCCCTTTTTACATTTCAGGGTTGTCGCTAACAATGCATAATAAGTCTAAACTAAAAACCGAGCTTAAATTGCTTTTAATTCCAATATAAATATTTTGGTAACAAGTTTTGGTACCTACTTTTTTAAGAGCATACCGTTGCCCAATTTACGAATTCCGCAGGCACTTTGTGTTGAATGGCGCAACTCAACGCTGCAGTTTGTCTCGACACCAGAAGGAAACAATGAAAATATTAAATTTTCTGTAACAGGAATTGAACCCATACTGTAACCCACCCACCTGTCGTGTTTACGCTACATTTACGTTTACGTTAGAATGTGTAAATTTTCTCACTTACTACAACGACTCCTGTGATTCAACAGAAATCAGAAACTCACTGTCATAATTTTACAAACTTTTTCTCCGGACTCCACAAATATTTCATTAGTAAGCACAATTTTCAGATTTGAATGCTCAAAGTGAACCGCAACGGAATTCATTTTCTTGAAAGCAATGCAAGCGTTGTTTTATTAAACTTAGCGTTGAGTAATTTTTCAGACTGACTCTCTTTGCAATGAATTTTGTAGAGTTTATTTTTATAGTTGTTATTATTGTCACAAGTAACTAAGTTAAATACGTTTTACTGTCTATTTTTGGGAAGTAGAACAGTTTTTATTTTAGTTGTTTTTTATAATAAAACAATAACTTTCCCACATTTTTACTTTGATAGTCAATTTATTGAGAAAGGCTAAAGCTAAGCTATATGAGAACACGTTTAATACTTTCGATGTAACCCACTGTACCTGCTGCTGTGACCACGGAGCCAGCCTGTGTTGCCAAATTGTAAAAGCCAATATTTCAATATTTTAAATATATGTTACCACATTTTGCGTTGTAAAATTTTCCTTAACAATTATATCAAAAAATATTTTGTGAAAATGTGTGGTTTTAACGGTTTCCTCTTTACATTTCGGCCTCAAATAATTTTAGTTCAGTTGAGTGCTATGGGAATGCCAATTTATGCACGCACGTGCCTACAAGGTAACAAAGCAGCAAATCCATGAATAAAACAAACGAAGCCGCCTTGAATATTTTATAGGAGCCCTCTATGAAACATGTGTTCGTATTATATAATATATGTAGATATTGAAAAGTTTGATAATTTTTTTTTTTTTTTTTTCGTTGATATTGTAAAAGTAATAAATGTTATAAAAACTTGTGAGTAAACTAAATTTTGCGTGTCATAGGTTAGGTGCACGTAATAGACCTTTACACACAAAATATGCCAATAATAACTTGGATACTCGTATATATTCAATTTAAAATTGAAATATATTTCAAGGGCTGTTTAAAGAAACTTTACTGAATTATATTTTGTTTTGTTGTACGTAAATTGTTGATCTTAAGACGTATGAGCGAGTAGTCAGTGTGGAAACTTGATTGGTATTTATATGTAAAAACTTTTGTGTGATATAAGATTAAAATTAATGTAATGTATGTCTTACTTAAAAAATTTAATAATAAAATAAATTAAAAACAAATTAGTTATGTTAATGACGATATTTTTTTGTATAATTTAAAATTTGTTGTTTACTAATGAAAATTATCGCTAACTAATAAATGAAATGATATAATGAATAATATTTTTATTAGAAAAGTTACAAGCCAACCAAATATTTATTTGATGAAAACTATGAAGACATTGTCTGAAAAAACAAAACAGAAAAATTAGCACATTATTAAATTAGCACCACACTTGAAGGGATTCGAAGATAATATTTACAAAAAATCCTATTGTGTCACTCAGGTTACGTTGGGGGCAGTAAATTGTTCCATAATTTGAACGTGTGAGTAACGTAAAGCACGTAGAGGTACATTTGTGGGAGGCCAAGAACGAGGTTATGAGGATGACAGCTGACCCGATAGCTACGGAAAGGGTGGGATGAGATCATCAGGGCTCTTCAACGTTTCACCGACGTTGGCGAACTTTATATTTTTTTACTCAGAAATATTTTTTATTTATTTGTGTTTACGAATATTTTTTCTATTTATGCCTCTTGAATAAGTACTTATTACAAAAATAAGAATTTTTCTAATCGCAATTAGCAGTATTAAACCTGAACCTGAAGGATTGATTTTGACGTTGAAAGTACACTACCGATTTCTTGAAATATAATTATTAAGAACTAGAACGATGTTCTTTATGCTTTGGATGTTCTTACTTAAAATCTAGAAGAATAATAATAAAGATAAATAATATATAAAGATGTTAAGTAAATGAAGTCCATAAGTGCATCTTTTGTTTTACAGCAAGATTCTTCGTTTTTACTATCAATAAGTAAGTCTAAAAATAGAAATCCACCGACAAAAGCTAAAAGAAAAACAAACAAAAAAAAGAGTAAAAATATTGATAATGAGGCTATAAAATACTTGGCCGGAGAATTGTCGCGGGAGAAACAAATAATAACAGGGTCGGGCGGTCCGTAAATAATTCGTTATGGAGATTCACAGCTCCTTCACGGACGATTTTTCATGTAAATAATGCATGGCTAATATTGTTATAGCGGTATGTTAATTTTTTTTGTCAGCTTCGCTAACATCGCATACACTTGACCCCTGCGCCACGACTGGCCTCAAAATAATTTTAGTGAATCCCGCTATTAAATTTAAAAGATATGCGAAATAGGAAAACCTGTCGTAAATATTTCTTTAATAAAAAGTTTCAACTACTTTAAAAACGCATTTCTCAATGTCTCAATACCTGTTTCCTTTCATAAAGTTCTAAAGTGCTTATACTTGAAGACGTTTATCAAGTTCAGTTCCGAAAGTGCAAGAATAAAGTTTCTTAGAAATGAAGTTTTATGCTTGGTAAAGCGCGGCGTTGAGTTTCGCCACTCACCGTGCAATTCCATGAAAATTCGTTGGAAACTAGGGAATACAGTGTCTCAGCACTAGGTTCTCTCTGCCTACCCTGCTACATAGCCGGGAGATACAGCGTGAAGCTGACAAAATATTTTTAAGCACTACGAGTATATTAATATTTTGTTAAGCCACAGTAGTTTTAAGCACTACGAGTATATTAATATTATATTAATATTTTGTTAAGTTAACCGGATTAATCGCGTATATTTTGTGTTATAATTTACAATTACATTACCAAAAAAATCCTTACTACTAAACGCCCCGCGCTGTTTCGCACTTTTAGTTTTAATACTTCTAAATATTTATACTCGGTGTCACTGTAAAAGCCAGTAGGACTAACAACATAAAGTTCAAGGTCGAAAAAAAAAACTAATAAAATGCCGTCGTGGCACAGTGGCACAAGCTAGCAAGTGACTTTAAACGACAGTTGTGAATTCAGTTGCCACTTTGGAAAAAGAGATAGAATTTATTAATATTAATTTATTCATTTTGGTAAAAATCCATACGTGATGCTTTTAAAATTGCGCGAAAAGTAAGTGAAAATCTTTAGTTTTCAATTATTGTTTGTGTGATGATAGAAATTACTCGTCATTAAATGATCATAATATAGACCGAAATTTCAATATTTAATATTCTCCAATATAAGTTGAGACTTTCTTAAGCAGTCACGTAGTTCTCGCAGTTTCTGTATGATAGACAGTGATTTGTGTAGCAATATATAATCTATATTTTAACCCGGAATTTTTGCGGAACTTATGTGGGAAAAATTATGTTTGCAGTGTGCGCGCAGTTACAGTTTACCTAGATAAATATGAAATAAGTAAACATTTTTCTATTAAATATGACAATTGTTGCAAGCTAAATTAAATCAATTCCCAAGAGACTTAAATCTATAATTATGTAGTGCACAACAGTATGGATAACCAAACTAAAAAAATAATCCAATATTAGGGAATAATCCAATATTATATTTCTGTACCTGAAAAGGAAAAAAAACGGAATCCTTATAGACCTAGATCCCAGCCCCGCCAGACCTACGTCATGGTAGCAAAGCTGGAATTTTTAGTATTATTAGTCCAATACGTAGTAAGGATGGTATGCGTACTCACTAACTCGAAATATTAATATACTCGTACAATTTTTTAATGTATCTTTATGAAACAATATAAATTTTTAAACAGATTTATGACAAAAAACACACTCTAATATATTTGCCATTATAATTTCTTCCCTTACATTTATTTACAATATACTAATATTTTAATTCTCACATTAGTAATTCGTCTTGTCAACTTTGACAACACGATCATAGACTATATAGAAAATGAAGAATTTTGTCCTCACTCCCACGGAAGATTTATCGCGTCCGGGAGGATGATTGGCCCATCGGATTTGTTTGGCTGCTTATAATGGGTCTCGAAATAGTACCTTAAATAATATATGTAAAATTTAGGCTTGCTAGTATGACGTAGTTTGCCTCAATTTTAAACAACCTTTAGGGCGTCTGGCGGGAGTAAAGGCCCACGTAAGGGGTCTGGCAATAATTAATATATATTTTTTACAATATTCTTAATAACATACTTAAATACGAGCCTTGCTACTTTAACGAAGGTGGGCATGGTTTTTAGGTACCTTTAGTTTGAGCTACCTCTGAAAGGTCCCCACTTTCGAGTTAGTGAGTACACATACCGTCCTCACTACGTATTGGACTAATAATACTAAAAATTCCAGCTTTGCTACCATGACGTAGGTCTGGCGGGGCTGGGATCTTGGGGTATTATTCTTATAAGTGATCTTTCACTTCGTTGTCCGTCTGTCCGTCTTTAATTGTCATTATAAATGCATAACGCAGGCTATAAGCAACTGTATCGACGCATGCAATTTATACCTTACTCTTTGCATATAAATAAGTATATTAGTTACTTTGACCATTTAATGTAGATAAAAACTGTCATTTACTGTTTTTCATTTTAATAAGTACTTTAGAAGCTGTAACACAGATTTAAATTACATTACTAAAAAATCTTTGCTGCGACATGGCTCGACGCCCGCCACGCGTCGTTTGCTTATAAAAGTGCATCCGCCACGGCCGCCTGGCTCCTTTCCTCCGGGCGTAAAAGGAGGGCCTGGTTAGGGCGAAGTTATTTCTTCCACTTCTCCAGCACCACGAAACAAGCAGTTTGGCGAGCCAGAGCGGGCCACTACGCTGCAGCAGCGATTAAGTCTCCTTTCGAGAGTGCAATAGTTCCTCGACGGAGCACCCGCTTTCGACCGTGTGTGTTATCCGGGGCTACTTTATAACGTGCTCAGAGCCGGCACCATCACGTCGCGCATGTCCTTACCGACTACCTACCTTATAGGACATTTTGCGTGAGAGTGGAGAGTGCAACAGCCACTCGATCACTGCCGGAGTTCCCCAGGGCCGCATTTGTGACCTGCCCTCTACGCATTATACACCGATGACATCCCAACGCAGCCGGCCACGATATTGGCACTCTACGCCGATGACATTGCCCTCCTGAAGTCTCTAAATCCCTACCAAACAACCAAGAAACTCTAGCCAGCCCTTGACCTGATGCCGAACTGGTTGACGGAGTAGAGGCCCTTAATTTCGCCAAGACACAGCTGATTACATCCTTTGCTGAGCCTGCAGGGCCAGCAGGTTTCCTGGAGCAGCAGAGCAACTACCTGAAAGTTGTTATTGACAGAAGATTTTCGCCAACTGACCTCAGCTCAGGTGGCATTTGATCATTCTTCCAGGGCAGGTAGACACTCCTAGGGTCAAAGGGCCCCTAATGACGAACCCATATTGATGGGTGCTTGAGATCACGGCTCGGAGAACCTGCCAGCCTGCTGCCGTTAACCAGTACAATAAGAAAAGAGCTGGACGAGAGAATGCCTCGATGCTAGCTCTATAGTGTAACGAAATCAAACACCTAGAGGCTTTTACAGAACCTTTATTTCTTCCAGAGTACAATACTATTAAGCTTATACAATGTCTATCTTAAATTCTAATACAATGTATCTAATATTTTAGAGGAATTCTTTATTCTTCCGCTCCAAGTCTAAAAGTATATCTCGAATTTTTCGACCACATAAAGCGACATTTTATTAATGTTCTCTGGTGACACTTCTATAAACTTATTTTAAAAACATCTTTTTATTAAACATCTTTTTATTAAACATCTTTTTATTAACTTTTTATTATAAAAACAAAAAAAATCCTCGTAAAAACGATCTAGATAATAGTAGGACAGCGTCTGTCTGTACATGTGAAGTTTCCCACTTGGAGCAATGAGTTATTTTAATTTTCACGCTCTGTTTAGATGAACTGCGGCGTTGAGTCACACTGTACACATAATGAACAACTTGTAAGTCGTTCTCGTTGAACTAGAATTATGAAAATAATATGGAACCCTCGGCGGGAGAGAGCAACTCGCACTTGACCGATATTGACATTGACATTTGTCTTCTTCATACAACGTGACATTGGCGAAGTGATATGTGCTCAACTGGCACGCTCGGAACGCCATAATCAAGGAACCAAACCATATATACAAATTTATCATTCAACGTGACTTTTAAAATATTATATTTCACTACTTAATCACAGCTTTCTGTTTAATATAAGTAAACACAAGTAAATACAAGTTGAATACATTTCTTCAATCAAATCTATGCAATAATTATAGTGGTCGGTCGTCTCCTAACTTCGTAGCACGTCTACGCCACTACTAAAGATCCTTTTTATATTGTAAGGCACGTACTCGATCTCGGTATTGCTGGTCCCATCCTTGTTTATTGCGTGCACTTACATTACAATACAAAAATATGGATATTTATAAATATTTTCTATTATTCAAAATGGCCGTTGTGGCTCAGGCGCACAAGAGTGTGACTGTAACGCGACGGTTGTGGGTTCGATCCCCACTCGAGGAAATGAAATATTTAATTAAATTTATATTTCCATTTTTTCGGTCTGGTGTCGGGGCAAAGGGTGGCGTTGAGTTCCGCCACTCAACACGCAATGCGTCCAAAATTCGGTGGAAAGTGCCTCTGCCTACCCTGCTATGTGCGGGATACAGCGTGAAGCTGATAAATTATAAAAAAATCTTTCATGTTAAATACAAGCATAAATCTCTTATTTTTTAATTTACTAATATTTTTTCAGCTTCTCGCTGTATCTTCCGTATAGCAGGATAAGCAGAGTTATTTTTCCTTTTGGTAAAAGACAAGGCAAACGAGCATACGGGTCACTTGATGGTAAGTGAGTATCAAAATGTTAAGACACTCTGTTCCCCACTTTCCGCCGAATTGATTGGAGTGGCGGGGTTGATCACTGAACTTTTACCGTGTATCCAGAGTGAAGAGATGAAAATTTTAACAAATCGGTCGGTTCAATTCCTGAGTGGAAATTGGACTGACAACCGTTGCGTTTACAGTCACACGCTTGTGCCACTGGGCCACGACGGCCTCTAATTTATAAATTGAGAGTGAAATTTACAGGTGAAAAATTCGCTCTCAACTTATAATAGATTACTTTATCTAAAATAACATTCGCGAAGTATTATAATAACCAGCATTTGCATTAAGAGCGACTGACTGCATTTATCGAAATGCAGTCAGTCGCTCTTTTGGGCCTTTGAAAAGGTTTATGAGATGAATTTTATGTTATTCCGTAGGAAGGGTTAAGTTCGTATAATTTATTCCTGTTACAAGTATAAAAATGTTATTTTAAGTGTACAATAACTTATTTCCATTCATAGCGCGAAATGTAAATATTTTTTATTAATTAGGTTAGATTAATTCACGTCGTAGCGTAGAAGCACAAGCATGTGACTGTAAACTGTAAAATTAAATATTTAATATTTTGATTTCTTCGCTCTGGTGTCGAGGCAAAGCGCGGCGTTGAGTTTCGTCACTCAACACGCAATGCCTTCAAATCTCGTTGGAAAATGGAGAACGGAGTGTCTTAACATCAGGTTCCCTACCTAGTGTTAAGGCATTCCGTTCCCCATTTTCCGGCCTACTCTCCTGTGTGCGGGATACAGCGGCCTTGAGGACTAGCCCCGTAACAAATATTTTAGTCCATTCATTCATATCTTGTTATTCTGTATTACACATTAGTACATTTGTTTTAGAAAAAAACATTTCTTTCAATGTATTTTCTACGTTTAAATATGTACATATATACTTCTTTGTCTTGCCATAATTATTGTTACAATTTTTTTTTTAATTACACGTAGCATTTAAATAAATCAATAATCGAATTCTAGAGTTATTGTGAGTTTAGTGGCAGAACTCAACGCCGCACTTTTCCTCGATAGCAGAGCGAAGAAATGGAAATATAAATTTAAATATATATTTCATTCCCTCAAGTGGGGATCGAACCCACAACGAGTCGCGTCTATAGTCACACTTACTCCCCATTCGCTATGACTCTAATGACGTAGCATTTAATGACTATTATAGTATGTTAGTTTATTACATTAATATAAATTCATTAAAAATATATAATTTTATTCAAAGTGGTCTTTGTTGACTGCAATAGTAGTCCTTTAAACTTTGAGTCCAGTTAGTAATAACAGCACGAACTCTTTCTATGAAAAAAGTCTTCAACACTAATCTTATGGACTCTTTTAAAGACTGTAAATTATCATGGTGTTTAAAGCTAGCCTGACTTTCTGAAACTGACAATAAATCATAATCTAGTGGACTAGATGACGGCCAGTTTTCACCTCTGATGGAGTCCGGTACTCTCGTTTCTAACAAAGATTGGATGGATCGATCCTTATGACCCAGCGGAGAGTCCATTCTTGATTATTGAACATGGCGTTAATAAGGGGCTCTACCTTCTGAGGAATGTTATCTTAATACATTTGTGCCGATATTTTAATACCTTTTTTACAAAAAATATGGTTCAGTCACCAGTCACCAGTGACAAATACGTCTTTTAATATACGCGACGTGGTACTAGGGGCTATCTTCACATCCCGAGATAAAAACTTTTGCTTTCGGACAGTATTTGTTCGAATTCTTTTCCTTACTGTTTTCATCGCCTTTTTTCGCAAGAACACTACGTAGAGGGATATTTTTTCTGACAGAAACACAGGAGGTTTCATTGTAACTATCAATAGCTCGGTACACAAACATGTGACTAATACCAAGCACATGAAGGATTTTAAAATTGTATTTTGCTCCACAACTGCTTTATATAATACAATTACAGCAATTCGGTTCTCTCTTTCACCCCACTCTATTTTAGTATTACAAAATATTTTACAATACATCGGCGTGAATAGAAGAATACACAATGAACAATAGTATAAAAATGACAGATTCCAAACTCAAAAGTAATATTTTGTTTATTTTCAATTGTAACAGTATTTATGGCCAGATCAAGTAAATATTTTATAAGTATATAGACAAGTCTTTAATATTTATATATAAATTTAGTCCTTGTCATACTTAAAAAGATATTTTAAATATCCCATTCCTCAAACTTTGTTAAGTTTGAGGAATGAAATATTTAAAATATTGATAAGATGATTAACCTCATCGATAAGTTTTTGGTACATTACTAGTACATAAATTTACTAGTACACAAATTTTTACTGCCATGAGTGTTACTTTATTTATTGTAAAATTTTTTCTTTCACCGAAAACATTGTAAACTCCTCCTTATTAATAATGTATTCAATTCATCTTAATTTTTTAATATGTCAAAATATAAAAAAAATATATAATTATAAACTTCAGTTTCATCATAATACGATTAACCTTCAAACGTTAGGTATATTACAAAACTGCGGCAATATAAATGCAAATAAACATTCGTGGAAGTGCTAAATGTCTACATCGGCGGCGGCCGTCAACCGCCATAAGCGACGAGCGACGCACTTAACAAAAGTCACGGAGACGTCCGGTTCCCAATAAGGTACTTTACTCTTGAATATATTTTATGTTTTAAAAACACTCAAGAATGTACTTTGTAACGAATAACATTAGGTTCAAATTCGAAAGCCATGTATAAGAATGAAACTTCCAGTCTAGCCTGAGCAGTAGGAAAATATGTATGTTATTTAAATAATTATGAAAGTCATTATACAACTGTACTTTTAATTTCGCTTCGTTATATTAAAATTGTGCATTGCCGTCTCAAAAGTTACCTAAACTTTTAACGATCCAACAAATATTTGTAAGCTTAATATTTTTTTTGTTTTTTGGCAATCTTTAGTTCGTTTTATATATTTAATGAAGATTTTCAAACATTACTAATTAATTATATAACAACTTATTATATATGATATTATGTGTCTTCCAGAAGAGTAATTTACAGTTTACTTATTACAAAAGATTTTTCTACATTGATATTTATATCAATATCTGTCCAATATCAAGTGCTAGTTGTACTCCTCCCACTTATCAGTCATATGATCGTATGTCAACGAGAACTATACACGATTCACGAAGGCATGAGATAAAAGGTAAACATAAATACTTATTTAGAAAACGTATAAAAATTTGAACGTAGCGGGACTCGAACCCGCGCCTGCTGGAAACCGACCAGGCCAGGCCAGACCGCTACGTTCAAATTTTTATACGTTTTCTAAATAAGTATTTATCTTTCCTAAGTGTGGATTAACACTTTAAAAATGTTTAAAAAAAGGTAAACATGTCAAAAAAAGGTTCTTTTACATGACAGGTTTGATGGAGTTATTATATTAATAAAAAAAATATATTTTAAGAATTAATACGCTGATAACACTGTAAATAGCCATAAAATTTATTATAATATTATCTTATAATTGAAATAGAATACTAGTAAAGCGTTTTTACAAAATTCACAATTTTTTTCTATCCTATAATATCCAATTTCAATGTCTTCAAATTATAAACTATTTTAATATTATTATAACAGGACATACTACGAAATAATATTATCCTAATAGTTAAGTAACTTTTAGTAAAACTTATACATTTTCATTTATTTTTTTGCTATTGTTATTTTATATAAAGGTATTTTATATATAACATTCAATCACAACAAGCAATAATGCTGTATATAGAAAACTTCACGTTAAATAAATTAAATACAAATAAAAAAATACAATAAAGTTTGAGAAACAAATAACAACAACAACTTATACATTTTCATTTATTTTTTTGCTATTGTTATTTTATACAAAGGTATTTTATATATAACATTCAAGCACAACAAGCAATAATGCTGTATATAGAAAACTCCACGTTAAATAAATTAAATACAAATAAAAAAATACAATAAAGTTTGAGGAACAGAATTTTTTTTGTTTACATTTTGTCTCATGCCATAATGAATCGAGTATAGAACTTAACTACTAAAAGTTGACACTCATTTTGTAAGACATAAACAAAAAATATAATTTTATAAATGTTTCTTTTGATATATAATATACTTCTTAATTCTTTACAAATTCCATAAAACTTATGATACTTAAAAATTTTCTGCACTCCAAGGGATATGAAATTTTAGTTAGATATTTCCGTGATCTCAGTTGAGGCCAGTTGTGGTGCAGGGGCACAAAGTGTGATTGTAAAATCGACTGGTTGTGGGTTCGATCCCCACCCGAGGAAAAGAAATATTTATTTACATTTATATTTTCATTTCTTCGCTCTGGTTTCGGCAAAGCGCGGCGTTGAGTTCCGCCAATTAACACGCAATGCCTCCAGAACTCGGCGGAAAGTGGGGAACGGAGTGTCTTAACACTAGGTTCCCTCTGCCTACCCTGCTGTGTGCGGGATACAGCGTGACGCTGATTTGATTTGATTTGATTTTTTGAAAAAAGCGCCTTAACAGATGGAAAGACAGGCAAACAGAGAGAGGAACAACATTTTACAGCAAACAAGTAACAGTAACAAAAATCAAAAGTACGTATTCCATTGTCAATTGTGTATACTTGAAGATGAAAATCAAGGGAAAAATTGCAACTCTGAAGCTCCAGTTGAAGAGACCCCGATGTCAATATCGGTAATCAGTTTCAATAATCTCAATAGTATTACAATGTTTCTGCCGTTCTATTTTTGTTATTTACTCTACTTTTGAATCAAATAAAGTACATTTGCTAATTAATAGTTTTATGTACTCATGTGATGAAACATGTAAATATCGCTCGCTGGTGGGAAATCGAATCTTGGTCCCCTGTGTGAAGACAGCATTGCTGACGAAACTAACTACCGAACTAAAGCGTTTTAATATTCACATTTAGTCAAACTTAATAGATAAAAAAATAAAATTAAATAAATTAAATTAAATTAGCTTCACGCTATATCCCGCACACAGCAGGGTAGGCAGAGGGAACCTAGTGTTAAGAAACTCCGTTCCCCACTTTCTGCCGAATTTTGGAGGCATTGCGTGTTGAGTGGCAGAACTCAACGCCGCGCTTTTGCCTCGACACCAGAGCGAAGAAATGGAAATATAAATTTAAGTAAATATTTCTCCTCGAGTGGGAATCGAACCCACAACCAGTCGATTTTACAGTCACACCCTGTGCCACTGCGCCACGACCGGCCTCAACTTAATAGATACTTTAACAAATATACTCTAGGTATTATTATTTCTTATTATTATATCTTAATAAATATTTATTGCTTTCAAAATATTGTTATAGTCTGAATAAATAAATCAAACATAGTTTTGAATAAAGCGCAAATTTCGAATAATAGGCAAGTTTGTGATTTGAATACAAATATATTACTAAACTAATACACTCAACTTACACAGCTCTATATTGATGACTTTCGAAGTGGCAAATTTATTACCAACTAGCGGCTTGCCCTCGACTTCGTCAACTTGAACAATATCATTATTCATTTAATATAATTTAAGTTTATTTAGGTCAAACTGGTTGGTTATTTTCGTATGGTAACACTTAATAGATTGTAATTTAAGCTTTTGAAATTTTGTTTGTTTTTGCTCGTAGTTGTCGTACTCTTATTTAATAGATTTTTTGGGATATTTCATATCAATCTAGGCGATAATAACTGCGCGCGGCCTACGCTTTTTTACCGCATACCGCATATGAGAATAAAAAAAAAAGTCTTCAACCACAACGTCTTTTGTCTTTTAAAATTAGTTCAGCTATTTCGGCCAAAAGTTCAGCTAATCAGCCCAAACAAACGCATATACTGACACACAGATAAACAACGTTCTTTTGTGTTTAAGTATCGTATGAATCACTACATATATGAATTAAAGAAATAAATAGTTATTTTGAAATCAAAGATAGACATATCAATTTTATTTATTTGTATAGATAATATCTAAAATCCGATAGTAATAGAGATTACTATCCGGGATTGGACATAATCTGTTTAACGGAGATCGTTTTTCAATGTTTAATTGAGATTCTTGTTGATAGCGCCATTGTTGGCTGCTTTATTGGAAGTATAATTTATACCTTGTGAGTTGTGACCTAGTTTTACGTAGTCAATTTCAAACCTGTCATAGTGTTTTATCCCGTTACATGATGTTTTGACGATATCTAGGCAAATATATTTCCTGTCTGAATGTGACACTTGCATTATGTAACATCGTACCAAGTTTCGCCTCACAATATGTTGTAATTTTAATTAATTGAAAAAGAAAGCAAGAAAATACGAACAAAAAGATATACTTAATAGTTTATAATCTTTTGTCTTTCGTTATAATTTTTTTTAGCGTTACGCTGTACCCCGCTAGCAGGGTAAGCAGAGGGAATCTAGGTTTAAGGCGATCCGGATTGGTATTGGTGTATATAATAACGCAAGTGTCAAAGTAATTGTCTTGATTTTAAATTTCGTACTATAAAATATTGCATGATCAATTACGAGGCGGTCGCATAGTGGGACCAAATGAAGCGCTTCGTCTCATAAATCCAAAACTCATTTATTTTTCATCATAAAGAGTTGAAATTTTACAAGTGCCTATTCTAGAATATATTTGCTATTGTAACTGATATCCCAAACACCTTTGAAAATATTATTTAATAAATAATGCCTTGGCTCGTGATGTGTTTAGTGGTTAGAACCGTTTATAGTAGTTGTGATCGTGAAGAACCCAAAATACTTTTAGAGATTCAGAGGTAACAGTATTAAGAATTTTATATTATGCCATTAGAAGGTATTGCTTTAATAAGATATTTGCCATCAGAAGTTGTTCTTGTGTCAGTTATATAGATAACTGGAAACTCGACAATATGACATTGTCATAACTCGAAGCTCGTCCGAAGAAAAGCCAAGAGCGCGTCCTATCTTCCTCTCCACTATAACTGCGAACTAGTTATAATAAAAGGAAGAAAGA
>DWLH01000086.1:0-38140 GCA_018249795.1 Heliconius telesiphe telesiphe | reverse complement strand
TTTCAACCCCTATTTCATCCCTTTAGGATTAAAATTTTTCAAAATCCCTCCTTAGTGGATGTCCAGATTATGAAAAAAAACATCTGTCCAAATTTCACGTTTCTACGCACAGCGGTTACGGCTGTGAGTGCATCTTACCTCAGTCGGTCAGGTACATGTCCTTTTATATATATAGACTAGAGGGCGCGCGCGGCTTCGCCCGCTTATTACGATGGAATCCAAAAAAACCCACGAAACACGTGTTCAATACAATATTTTTAACAGTCTGAATTTAATTTTTTATAAAAATCGGTGGCAATTTAAAGCTTTTTCCATATAAACTTTCAACCCCTTATTTGAACCCTTAGGGGGTGAATTCTAAAAAACCATGAAACACGTGTTCAATGAAATATTTTTAAGACTCTAAATTTAAAATTTTATAAAAATCGGTGCCGATTTAAATTTTTTTCCATACAAACTTTCAACCCCTATTTCATCCCTTTAGGATTAAAATTTTTCAAAATCCCTCCTTAGTGGATGTCCAGATTATGAAAAAAAACATCTGTCCAAATTTCACGTTTCTACGCACAGCGGTTACGGCTGTGATTGCGTCTTACCTCAGTCAGTCAGGTACATGTCCTTTTATATATAAATATATTAGTAACTCTTAAACTTTATTTTAAAAAGTCCAAAATCCATTTAAATAAACACCAAATTACAACTAACATCGGTACCAAATTTCAAAGTCAATTGTTTATGCAAATTCTTCAGTCATCATCCTTTCAAAACGACTGACTTAAGTGACATTTCACGTAGAATGTTTAGCTGTCATTAGCGATATGCGGAAAAAAATACAAGTACTCGCCGTTAGCGTGAATTTAAACAAAATATAAACTTAACCACTTATTTCTACTTGAAGATTTGCCATATTATTTACTTTATTAGTACCTACTGTAATAATAGCTATAACCGTGACAGTTGTCTGTTCGAATCCCTTATCGAGAAGATGAGGATATTTTAAATTATTTTCATATCGTCTTGGTGAGACGAAAGTTTGGACTTGAAAGATGGTGTTGGGTTTAGCTACTTCCATTTAAGACAGAAAGGGAATAATGGAATGTTTAGACACTGGGTTTTTTCTGCATACTATTTTTTGCGGAGAAAAACGAGAAAATGAATAGACCTTTAGTCATAACTAATATGTTGGAAGGATAAAATAGCGTAACGACTCTACGCATTGTGAAATGTAAAGAACACCTTTAAAAATTAGAGGTTATTTTAAAGAAATAGTAATAATTAAAGCTTTTATAGATGCTATGCTTTTAGTTTTAATGTCGCCATTTTACATTTTGGAACGAAGTTAGTTAACGGTTAAGTAAGAGGAAAAATACACATATAAAACAACAAAAAAGGATATTTCCCATTCCGAGATTAAAGTGCGACAAGTTACACACATTTTGAATGGAATAAACAACTGTGACGCAGTGGAACAGTGTCTGACTGTAAACGTAATTGTGGGTTCGATTTCCAGTCAGGGAAATGTGATTATCTTTATATTAATTTCATTTCTGTACTGTGGTAGACAAAGCTTGGCATTGAGTTCCGTCACTCAACACGTAATGTCTTGAGAATTAGGCAGTGTTTTGTAGATTGAATGTCTTTAAACTAAGCCTCAAAGAAATATTTAATAATTGGAATATTTTTTTTAAATGGAGAAACAAATCGCTACCTCTCATACCTTGGCCACCCAACGAAATGACCTTAACAAGTGACAATGGTACGTTAAAACTTTTGTTCTAATATTACCAAGTATAGAGGCCACTTAAAACGAGTTACGTACATACATACAAACAAACATACATACATACATACATACATACATACATACATACATACATACGTAGCTCCGTTGTGAAAGCTGTACTCCTATTTGCATTTACAACACAATCTATTAGACAATTGACAAACATGATGTCACCGTATCTCATCGTTTGTGCTTGTGCCAGTTGAAAATTAGAAACCACCGGTCAATTTGGTTTTGAAAAAGAGTTTTATTTTTATTTTAAAAAAGTTTAAAGAAATCTAGGAATTGTGAAGATATTGTAGTACAATTATATTCTGATTTCCCTATGTTTTAAATCATAGAAATTGAAGCTTCAAAATCAATGCTTTAATAGCTATTTCAACTATGATAAGTAGTTGACGCCTGATTGGCTTTTAAAATAATTAAATCACTTAGAAAAATATGCATGTACTAGTTGCCTTACTTTTTTCGGTTCCCTCTGGGGTTCCGAAAAATTCTTACGTATTGCTCCCCTACACTCGCCCAGGAACCTACATACATGACAAATTTAACTTTCTAAGTCTAGTAATTTTGTATGCGTGTTTGTCAGTCACTCAATTTTTTTAGATGTATTATGTACATATTAGGGTAGGCAGAGGCGACCATGAAACCTAGTGTTAAGACACTCCGTTCTTTACTTTCGGTCGAATTCTGGAGTTTCATTCATTCATTGGCAGAACTCAACGCCGCGCTTTGCCTCGTTACCAGAGCGAGGAAATGAAAATATTAAATATTTCATTTGAATGGGAATCAAACCCACAACCTGTCGCGTATACAGTCGCACGCTTGTGACCCTGCGCTACGACTGGCGTCTAGAATTTTATATACGAGTATATATTCGCATCGCCCATATGTATAAGTGACGTGACGTGAATAACAGTACCCAATGTAACAAATAGTAGTCTTATTGAAAATTCAAAATAGCAAAATAACGCGACAGATGGTGGATTCGATTTCCACTAGAGGAAATGAAATATTAAATATTTCAGGTAACAAGGCAAATGCGCGGTGTTGAGTTCCAGAAAGTTGGAACCGGAGTGTCTTAATTGAAACGGGTCTTAATATTAAGTTCCCAGGTTCCATCCACTTACCTTGTTATGTGCGGGAAACAGCGTAAAGCTGAATAAGTAGATATTTAACCTTAAGTGAATATATGTTATAGGTTTGTAAAGAATATACCTACTTTAAAATAAGAAATATTATGGAAGTCACAACGTTGATTTCTAATAAAACGAAATAAAAATTATAATATTTAAACTCACATCTGTCATATCACATTGAATTGCGCCTATATTTAAATCAAATGTCTATTATAATTATACGTCTAAAATTAATTAATCTAAGCCTTCGGATGCAGCTGTCAAAATAACAGGTAACGTTATATCTAGACATGGCAAAGGTATTGCATCTGTCAGCCTACTCAGTGTGATCTATTGATTTGGTTAGTGCTAATAAATTTCTTCATCGATTTTGATTTCACCTTTTGAAAATGTTGTCAAAATAATTTCCTTTTCAAATTTCAAACTTAATAAGAAAATAAATATGATATACGAGTACACATATGTATGTATAAACTTGAACAGTCCGTCTGTGATTTTAAAACTGCAGTTTTTTATTTCATATCGCTATAACAAACGGTACTAAAACACAAATAATTTCAAAATTTTTGTCTGTGTGTTTGTCCAGGTTAAACTCCGGAACCTCCGAAACCTGATTTATATTAAGTAACATGGGCTAGTTTTTATTCCTTAATTACCGCGGGATCTCGTGGGCCGCTAATATCAAATAATCAAGGAATATTTTTATTTTCCGCGAAAACGCCGACCTCGGATCACGTTACAAAAAACAGAAAATTTATAAAATACTGATCATTCAGACTAAAGATAAAATATTTAAAAAAAAACACATTTTACTAAATTAGTAAGTGACGTTAATTGTCAGAGTCGCCATTACAATTAACTTACATCATATTTGTAGCGTAATATAAACCATATTCTGGACACATGGCATATTCCTAGAGATAAAAAAAATATTTAAAGTTTTTCAGCCCAACACTTGTGGATAAAATATACAAAAACACACATGTTTAAAAATATTGAAATGAGGTCATACAGGAACTTTACGAGATAACACTAAAGGAATAATGAAGCTTTATATTATAGAAATATTTTTTTATACTACAAATATATTCCTGGAAACCTGGTGCTTCCAGGAATATAAAAAGAAATACCAGTCAAGTTCGAGTTGGACTCGCCCACCGAGGGATCTGTACTAATTTTATAATTTTGATCTCGTTAACTTAGAAGTTAAATTTTTCTGTGCCCCACTTAAGATCTAGATAATTTAATAAATTCAGCTCAATGCCACCAAGAGTGTGTTCTTAAGTAAAAGGGTCTTGACAGACAGACAACGAAGTGATGCTATAAGAGTGCTCTTTTTACTTGAGGTACGAAATTCTAAAAAAAACGATCTCAAAATATTCCATTAAATTATCATTTTCTATATTTAATTTTTTACGGAATTTTTGTACTTTTATATGTACACAAGAGACTTTGAATATCATAATGTAATTGAGAATCTGTAACAGACTGTTAATTATTTTATGACATTTGTGCCTTATCTGTATTAATGGAAATACAAAATACATTTTAGTGCTCTGTATTACAGACTCTGTTGCAGACTCATTCTTCATCTCGCAGATAGCAGGGTAGGCTGAGGTAACGTGGGAACCTAGTGATAAGACATTCCGTCCCCATTAAATCACTCATATTCCCTACTTTCACGCGAATTGTGGAGAAGTTGAGTGGCGGAACTCAACGTCGCGCTTTAGCTCGTTACCCGAGCGAGGAAAAAATATATTAAATATTTGTTTTCCTCGAACCTTCCTCCTGTCGAGTTTACAGTCGCACGCTTATGCCACTGCGCCCCGACATCTACATAATGGATAAATATATAAAAACATTTATTTTTTATAATTTTTCAAAGTGTTATTCCACACTTAGGAAAATCTTTCTAAAAAAAGTAAAAACATTTAATTTTTATTACAATCCGTCCCATATTTAATGTACTGTCTTGTTAATTGCTAATAAAAATTTTAACAGCCAAGCAAACATCCATAAAAGGCTAAACTT
The DNA here is from genome assembly GCA_018249795.1 of Heliconius telesiphe telesiphe. Taxonomy (NCBI): domain Eukaryota; kingdom Metazoa; phylum Arthropoda; class Insecta; order Lepidoptera; family Nymphalidae; genus Heliconius; species Heliconius telesiphe. The sequence continues at coordinate 33,187 of DWLH01000086.1, read as the reverse complement.
TATATGCAAAACTAGGCAAAATAAATTTGTATTAACTAATTCGTATAATGCAGTTGCCCTTGAACTAAATATGTTGGGAGTATCTAGAACATGTGTTATTCAATACGGTCAATGTATACACACTTATCTCGTATATCAGCAGTTCTTAGTCAGTAAGACAAAGTAGGAATAAAAAATTGTTAATAAGTATTAAAATAATAAATTAAAAATCTAAAAAAAAATAAAAAAGCTACACGCAATGCTTCATGCTGTATCCCGCACACTGCAGGGTAGGCAGAGGGAACCTAATGTTAAGACGCTCCGTTCCCCACTTTCTGCCGAATTCTGGAGGCATTGCGTGTTGAGTGGCAGAACTTAACCGACACCAGAGCGAAGAAATGGAAATATAAATTTAAGTAAATATTTCATCTCCTCGAGTGGGGATCAAACCCACAACCAGTCGGTTTTACAGTCAAACTTTGTGCCGCTGCGCCACAACTGGCCTCAAAAATCAAAAAAAGGCACGCATTTTTCAATAGAACACATTAATAAGACGGATAATCAGCATAAATTCGTTATGTTTATTTGTAAGCAGTCCAAGGTTCCATAAGTCATCTCTGAATTCCATCATCAGTACAGCTCGATCGTACCATAGTTTATTGTCGTCAAATCTACATATAATTGCTAAGTTTCATGATGATACAATTTGAGGCCATATCACATTTTGAGGCCAGTCGTGATGTAGGGGCGTGCGACTGTAACCGCGATAGGTTATGGCTTCGATTCCTACTTCTGGAACTGAAATATTCTAAATTTTCATTTCCTCATGCAAACTTTAAATTACTGCCAGTTTTCATATCTTTTTCACAGTAATATTTATTTAAAATATAACAATACAATATCATTTAATTAAAACTTGAATAATTAACTATTTTTCTGAAGTACAATATTATTATTATTTATTTCACGCTGTATCCCGCACATAGCGGGGGGATCCTTCGAACTGTCTTAACACTAAGACACTCCGTCACCGAATTCAGTGGCGGCACTCAACGCCGCGCTTTGCCTCGTTACCAAAGCGAGTAAATGATTTAATGTATACTTTTCATCAATATTACAAATTTTCATTGTACATATTATATTAGTAACTAAAATTAGTATCGACGCGACGTTTCGCTACGCACATGATTGACAGAGTACAAGGACGACGGCTCGATAATTAATTAGACTATATTTAGAAAAATAACGTATGAAATTCTTTAAATATTTCAATTTATTTCAATTTTATTTGAAATATTTACTTAAATTTATATTTCCATTTCTTCGCTCTGGTGTCGAGGTTAAGCGCGGCGGTGAGTTCTGCCACTCAACACGCATTCACTTACACAACAATCACTAATAGAAACTATTTTTTTACGTAGTGGGACTTGAACCCGCGCCTCTGAAAATCCATTCAAGGTTAAAATGATTATTTGTGTATTTAAAATATTACTATAATTTTCGAAAAAAAATTGTGTAAATTAATATAATGTCAGTAGCATAGTATAATAGTAATGCCTAACATAGAAAATATGTTATATTAAGGATTAAAACTATAATATTATCAGTAGTTGTTAGTTACATTTCAAACCAAATAAAATATTTAGTTTATTACTTATTAGTGTCAGTTGTTAATCCAAAATCCAGGCTTAAACAAAAAAATAACTAACTGTCTTGTAAATTCCACGGATTGATTGCAAAATGGTTGCTGAGACTGTACACTGGTACACCAAAATGTCGTCTTAAGCAAGAACTGTTACTATTCTTCATATTTTCAACGATCATTTTAGTTGTTTTTCCAACATTTTCATTTTGTTTCACAAAAGTTGCTATATCCACTCCGCATGTATCATTCACTGCTTTCCGACATTCTATTGCTGATTGAGAAGAGAACTTGCCGTCTCCAAGAGCTGAATGGCAAACTTCATTAACCAATTCTAGTACAGCGACATCAGTTTCGAATATAACTTCACAGCATCCTAGAGTCAGACTTTGTTAATACATACATATAGAAATATTAATATATGAGGATATTTATATAAATTTAATTATAATTGAAGTTTCTGAAAAGAAATCAAATATAAACATTCTAGTTATCAAATTCTCTGTTTTACATATTCATAGAAAAATGCATGTTAAATAAATAATTGTTAAAAAAACTTTTAAACATATAAGATACATCATTCTGTTCACAAAAAAATACTTAAATAATAATAAAAAAGAAAATCTGTCAGTATGTTACATAGTTATTAAGACACATATTTTTTTTATGTGTAATATAAATAAAATATAACCATACTACAATATTTTTTAGGCTAAATAAGCCCTTAGTAACAGCCTAAAAAGTTAATCATATTTTTAAAGAATAAAATTTAGTAACATTTAAGAAGGAATACAGATTAATAATATCACATAAAGTTCAAATAAACTAATTTGATTAGACCAATAACGAGAATTTGATAAAAGTTTTTTTACATAGAAGTGATAACATTTTCACAAATGTTTTTTTTTTATCAATATATATTTAAATTATTATTGAGGGAACATATTACTTTTATATCATTTAAAAAAAATAAAGCATTTTAATAGACAACTGGCATGACATATTTTGTTATAGCCTTTAAAAAGTATAGTTTATAATTTAAAAATAATGACACCTATAAATTATGGTACATAATTTTTTTTCTTATTATTTTAACATAATATATCTATGAACATTAAATAAAATATCTACGCAATTAACAAAGATGAGTAATATACATTGTGCATTTATATATTTCCCTTATATAAGTAAGTTCGACCGCATTCCGATCAGATCTTTAGTAAACATTAATGCTCAGAGTCAACAACTGGACCAAGTCATATTTGCATAGCAATATCTCGTTCTTGAGAACAGCAAACATCGCTCACCTATGAAGCTACGGAAACCTTCGAAATCGCTTAATTTCATACATAATTATAGCCAAATGACAAAAATGCGTTAATTTGACTATATTTATAATTAGATTTAGTCAGTCCAGCGATATTGACATTGAGCTAAAGTTAAAAATACCGCTTTACCTGCCTCCCGGTCGTACTTGTTCGGCTTGAGCTGGTCGGCGGTGTGGCCCAGGATGAGTGGCGACAGGATCCTGGGCCACAGCACGGCGAAACATCCAACAACAATCACTAATACGAACATCGTCTTGCGCGGCCCTAGCACCTCGTCGTTCGCCATTCTGTCGTTTCGTTTTTTTTTGTTAAATAAGAATAAAGGAAAAACACGCGATCGCACTCTACGGGAACATGGTCGTGTGTGTTATAAATAAAGATTTTCGGTTTTCCTACGTAGCGGAGATGTGAGCCTGCGCACTGTGTCGATGTGCGACGGTGACAGCTGTCAGACGGTCGCAAGCACGTTCGGATACGTTGATGATCCTACGGGAGATCGCTTCCTCAAGTTCCTCGTCTTCTCACGTCGAACGCCGGCGGATTGAGCTGGCTCGATGTGACACAGCCGTATATTATATCAATCAGCTATGCCGACATCTTGCCTTCCCAGCCACCGGCTTTAATTGAAAATGTATAACTTGAAATATCCTATATCGTAATGTGGACGGAGGCAGCGCAGCGGCGCTCGCGGGCACGGCTCGGTACAATATGCCTGGGCGCGAAGGCGGCGCCGGCTATTAACTCTTCCCCACCGCGACGTGGTCTACACGCGCTGAGATGAATAACAATTAGGCATTCTTAGGTATTTATCATTAGATGGACGCGTAAGGTACCTTTACGGGAGTACCTTTGATGTAGTTTTCCATTGAGTTCCTTAACACTTTTAAGTACGGTCGGTCACACGGTACTCGAAGGTGTACTATTTTAATACATGTTTCTACGCATGTTCATCTCTAATGGTTGGATTAGCTACACTTAGCTCATTGAATAGAGCAAATATTTTTTTACGTACACAATTATACCTAGAATGAGGAAGTTAACTCGTTTTCTCATTTTGTGACGGATGTATATAACAGAAATACTGACTGTTAGGGATAGATTACGAAGTATTTGTTAATTAATAATTTTTATTAATATTTATTTAATCAAAACAACACAATTTATTTAGGTATTTTAATATTAATTTGAATTTAACATAAGACTTGCTAACTTAAAACATATCAAGCTAAATTACAAGAATAACGGTTGAATATTTACTTATACAATAAAAAATAATTTTACAAATAAAATATTCCCCGCTAAGCAAGATTATCAAATTTTCCAAGACAATCTACAAGACTACCACAAAAAATCTTAATAAAAAAGCCGTAAATCTATCCAAATAACAAAAAAACAGGACACAAAAATAAAAAAAATATTTGAACAGTTGTAAGTTAAGTTAAACGTAAGTTTTTTAGTTCGACATATCAATTCAGCTCACATACATCCCCTCCAAGCGAACAATGGTTGGTAGCACTCCTTTGGACGCAGGAAACGGCGCACGCGCATACACTACAAAACACCTAGCACCGCCTTATTAAAATAAGAAGCCCAACTAGCCTGTCGTCGTACCCTGGAAGTGCAGGAGACTGTTGCCTTAAAAGTATACATATCCTCCATCCTGGTCGATTTCCGTTCGCCTCGCTTTGGTTCAGGAAACACGTGATTCACATTTTAGTATTAAATTTAATTTTAACACGCCATTGGTGATAAGCTTACGTAAATTGTGTTTCAGGTCACGTAGAAGTATGGCTATGGGCTAGGAACAAAAAAATCCCTTCCCCAAGTGACACCTGTCACGTCTGTGGTCTTGAGCAACCTCTGCCTCGACATCGTTTAATAGATACCTTTTTTTATTAGCCTGGTGAGAATTTTGTAGGTTTAAAGTGTGTTTTGATAATATCTATTTCATTTACTTCTTAAATATTTTGGAATAAAGTTTCTATTTAATTCGGTTTTTTTAAACTTCTACCATTTAGATTTATTAATTAAAAAACATTTTAATTGTTATTGTATTATAGAAAAATAATATTATTCCAATATGAAAGAAAATATATTAAATTATAAAATGTTATTTTTACAGTGTTAAGACTGACACATCACACATCAGATATATCTGTTCCCCACTTTCCGTCGAATTCTTGAGGCATAACGAGTTACGTGGCAGTGGTGAGCGCTGCGCTTTGCCTAGTTATTAGCGAAAAGAAATGAAAATATTAAATGTATCCCCTCGAGTGGGGCTCGAGCCCGCAACCGTTGCGTTTACCGTCGACACCGTCGCGTCGTCGTTGTGAATTTTTTTTATAAGGTTCTTTTAGACCACTTAGACCAAATTATTTTTGTGCCAATGAAATATTTAATATTTTCATTTCTTCGCTCTGGCTCTGAGGCTAAGCGTGTCGTTGGGTTTCGCCACACAAAACAAAATAATAATTTAAAAAAAAAACTACTCTGATAAATAATTAATTGTACACTGCAACCATAACCAATACGATAGTCGATAAGAATATATTTCTGGAACAAGGATTTCACAAAATATATTTAATTACCTATTAGTTTTACTTTTTAGTTTTTATTGATATTGAAACGTGTAGAATAGTAGGATCGTGTTGCTCAATAACATTCTAATGTATTCGCAGTAGTAGGTAGGTTTAAAAATCTTCGTAGAAATTACTTATTTATTTTATAGTCTCTTAAATTTTTTTAGTAGGTAACTTTTTTTTTTCTTTTTATTTTATTCCGCATATAGCAGATACCTAGTGTTAAGACACTCCGTTCCCATTAAGATATTTCCGCTCCGTTTTCCGCCCAATTCTGGATGCATTGTGTGTAGAGTGACGGCTTATATTATAGCCTTCGTCACTAAATGTATTATAACTCGTTAAACAGAAAAATATTTTTTCAATCCAAAGCAGTAGTTCCTGAGATTAGCGCGTTCAACCAAATAAAATCTTCAGCTTTACAATAATAAATGTACCTAGATTATATTACAGTTACAAAGCTATCGTCACCTATCCATTTATTTAGGTAAGCGATGGCAACTTCCACAGCGGAAGTCGTAGGTTCGACGCATACAAATAGGTTCATAAACAATATGACGCTGACAAAAATAACGCTGTGGCACGTAGATGAAATATTAATTTACAATTAACTCAATGATAATTTTTTATTTAAACGTTTTAGTTAGGAGTTAAGTTTCTTATTTTTTTTATGTCAAGTTTTTAACTCTACATTATTGTACCTATATATACACTGGAACATTTTTTTTTATAATAATTAGTTTTACTATAAGCCCCTTTTTTTCATTTTAATACAATAATAACAGTATATAATATTAGATTTTTTAAATTTATTTAAGGCTGTGGATTAAAGCATTTTCTTTTTAAATTTTACTATAACAATATATACAATAAGTAGGTAAGTAACAGATAAGTTTTGTGACTCTGCACATTTTCTACGTTTTGTTTTACGGAGATATTTTTACACAGTTATGTATATAGGTAATGACGACGACAAATACTGTCATTGTAATTTAGTATTTGCCAATAAAATAAACAATAAATGATGGTTAAGTAAATCTAGAAAATGGTAGGTACTTCTCGTTTTGAGTCTAGTGGTGGAATGCAACCAGGAGGTTTATCTTACCAAACCGGAGAATTTACAATAATTTATATACCCAACATAAACCTGAGAAAGTCGAAAAGCTAAAACACATCGTGGATTTGATTCCCGCCCAGAGAATAGAACGTGATATTACTTTATTGTATATCACTTTATTGTATAGGTTCGGCCTCAGGAGTACTGTTCTTATCTTTGGGCTGCTGCAGCTCAGTATCAGTTTGACCCATTTGATCGCATCCAACGTAGAGCCCTTCGAAGCGTTGGGGACCCAGTGATCTGTGAAAGGCTTGAAACTTTGGCTTTGTGTAGAGACGTCTTCTTGCTGTGCATTCTCTACCGCATTTATTCTGGGGAACAATTTGACCTGTTATCTGCCGTCGAATTCTCTAACCGCTCATCTTCTGGATACGTGGCACTCCTTCCACTTCCACGCGCCATGTAACTGTGGAACGTCTTTCCTGCGGCAGAGTTTCCAGGTCGATACGACTTGGGTACTTTCAACAAGCGCGTCTATTTACACCTGAAAGGCTGGCAACGCACCTGTAGCGCCTCTGGTATTACACGGGGTCGAGGGCGGCGGTGAGTACTTACCATCAGGTGACTTATACGCTTGTTTGCTTTGTCTTTATTCATAATAAAGAAGTAAACATGTAATTAGTTGAAGTTAGTAGAACTTACAAAATGCAATATCTGAACTCCCAATGAACTTCAAGGACAACTTAGGATATAATACAAAACTATTTTTACCTAGATACCTAAAAAGAGACGCTACTTTTTTTTCTTTTAATTTCATCTTTTATATAGCATAAAAAATATATGAAAATATTAATAACCAAGCTAAATCTAACAACAAATCTCACTTTTTTCAACCAGCTGGTTAGATTAACATTGATAATAATTAAATAGAGCGACAGAGTCGTTTTTCGACATTCCGCGCGTTGCATTGCATTCGGACTTGGCTTCAAGCTATTGTAATGTAACAATTCTACTTTAATTCTACTAAGAATTTTAACCGATTTCATAATAGAAGTTGTTATTGTTTATAGCTTTTTGTATTGTTTTTGGATATTTTACTTCTTTTTTCTTTTAAAGAATCTGAGGCAGTCGTGGCGCAGGAGCACAACGTGTGACTATAACGCGACCGTTGTGGGTTCGAGCCTAACTCGGGGCAATGAATTATTATTTATTAATATTTTCATTAGAAAATGAAATACTCTGGGAAATTTTATATCTTCCTTTCCTCGCTGTGGCAACGAGGCAAAGCGCGGCGTATCGCAATAAGAATTTGGCGAAAAGAGGGGGAAGGAATTATCTTAAAGAGGAACGGAGTGTTTTAATAATAAATTCCCAGGTTTTCTATGTCTATTCTGCTATCTGTGTGAAGCTAAAAAAATAAAAAAAAAGACTATGACTATGTATATACATACATATCAATAGATTTGGACTTGGAGTTTTTTTTTTAAATATCTAGATGTGTGTTTGTACATTCCAGATAACTCTTTAATCTGGGCTCACATTACCAAATACATATTCAATAAGCTTCTATTGTAGTTTATTAATAATTTGTTAAGTACATAGATCATTTAAATAAACACAAAGGGCGTAAGAAACAGCTGTTTTATCTCGTAGGGTTACCATGCACAATATATATAAAATATATATATATTTTGTAACTTCACGCTGTATTGCAAATTATATCGATTTTATTTGTAAAACAAATGTTATTATGTAAAACGTGCTAACCTCAGGAGCTACTGGTTCGATTTCAAAAATGCTTTTTGTAATAAAAATTGTCCATTGATCCATTCATCGGGGAATGCTATAAGCTATAAAGAGTTTTAACCGATTTTATAATGCAATATAACGTTTGTTATGTTTTTTTTTTATTTTATTTAGATATTTTTTTTATTAACCCGAGGAAAGTGGTGGTGCGGGGCCACACACGTATGAATGTAAACGCAACAGGGTAGGTTCGATTTCCACTTGACGAAATTAAAAATTTTATGTTTTCATTCGCTCTGGTGTCAAGGCAAAGTGGGACGTTGAATTCCGTCACTCAACACGCAATGCCTCCAGAATTAAAAAGGTAAAATTTGGGGGCGGAGTGTCTTAATACTAGACTCTCTCTCTGCTGACCCTGCTACATGAGGGATACAGCGTGAAGCTGAAAAAAAAATCTTATAAGGAAAATTATATAAAATGATACATTTCATTTCATCTGTATCCCACACATAGCAGAGTAGACAGAGGGAACTTGGGACAATTTAGTGCTAAGACAATTAACTCTTCTGTTCCCTGAATTTAGATTTATATTTTGCCGAGAGATAATTGTTTCAATTAAAATACAAATATATCATTATTCACCAAATAAGGACACTAGTCAATTATTTGGCCTTAACCAATAATATAGTAGCTGTTGGATCAAGAACCGGATACAGGCAGTTTTACTTGAGATGGCACGTATTGTGAAAAGTTCCCCTCCCCCCCTGGTCCCCCCTGGCGCCCTAGCCACCGATGGCTTGAACCTATGTCTCACTCTCGGAAGAGTGTTTTTTATATTTTAAAATGTATTTTTATAACAATTTATTTTTTAAAATGTAAAATTTATTTCTGTTATGTAATACAAGTTATGTAATATATTGTTGTAGCATAGACATAGTTTATTGTTTGAAATTCCACAGGTAGAGCAGTTTGTTTCAAATATGCAAGTACATATCTCTGATAAGAATCGTCAAAAAGAGAAGAGGTTCCTCCTGATACATTTAAAAAAAACACCAATAAACTTTAACCAATTCACGTTAGGGAACGAATCTCAATTTTCCTATTAGCTCTGTTTTCAGTAGCAATTTCAATAAAGATAGAACAAAACAAAGCTGTAAACTAGCTGCTAGGCTGTGATTAGAAGACTTTAATTAAACTTATCGGCACTACATACCCACAATAAAAAATAGATAAAAAAATTAAAGAAGCCTAAATTTACAGAAATTTTTTGACAGGCTAAAACTGATATTATAGTATTAAAAAAAAAACAACAACACCAATTTCCAAATATATATATTATTAATAAAACACCATGGCAACCCTACAGTGTGGGAGTAACCGCGACAGATGAATGGGCGGCGAGTGATGCAACACGCGTGACTCATCCCGCTGATCGTGTAATTACGCCCTCTCCTCCTCTTTCTTACACACGACGGTCACTCGAGCCATTCAAGATATCGAATAGTTTATTGTTTTTACATTTAAAAAAGCTTCACGCTGTATCCCGCACACAGCAGGGTAGGCAGAGGGAACTTAGTGTTAAGACACTCCATTCCCCACTTTCCACCGAGTTTTGGAGGCATTGCGTGTTGAGTGGCGGAACTCGACGCCGCTCTTTGCCTCGACACCAGAGCGAAGAAATGAAAATATAAATGTAAACAAATATTTCATTTCCTCGAGTGGGGATCGAACCCACAACCAGCCGATTTTACAGTCACACTCTGTGCCTCGACTCGACGACTGGCCTCGAATTGTTTTTTGTTTTTACATTTAAATTTACATTTAAACGGTATTGAGTATATAGTTGTACTAATTCCGCAAAGGGAGTTTAAGGCCTGTACTCATGAACGTAGGAAAGGGGGGAGAGAGCGTGCTGGAGACTCACCCCAGAAGAGTCTGGTGCTCACGGCAGCAATTTTAGTTAAAAAAAATTACCCCGAAAAATTAAAAAACCAATATTTACTCGAACATATTTGTTCAAAGCTAAAGTCAAGGCCCTACCAGATAAACATCTCTAGATACGCTAATGCCTGTGTTTATAAACCGCTATCAAATCTGAAATCGATCTTAAAATGTCGTTTTCATCCATAAAATACATGTTTATGAATGAGAACGGCATCCCAAGATCTATCTTGAGATCAATTTATGAATACGGGCCTAAAAGTATTCTTTTTTTCCAAAGACACTGGTTGGCCATCCCATCGTTTCCATTTTTTTCATCATACATCTCTCGCATTATTCGGAAAGCAGATTCAACTTCACACCGATTTCTATTTCTCAATCAATAACTTTGGCTAACCAAAACAAAGGCAAAATTGTTTAAAATAATACACATTTTACTGTAATGAAATTGAACTCATAATTAATGTATGAAGAGTCAGACAATTGTTTACTCCACCATGATCACGTTAAACAAAACTTTTAATTGAGTTTTTGCACCTTCACGCACCCCCACGCTTTTAAAGAGAGTAATGTGACTCACAAGTCACAAGACATACGTCTATATAAGTATATTCTATACATACATTGTAATAAAACGCGGCCATAGTACTCTATACTATAGACTTCTACAATAAATAAAGGCTTGTGTAAAATACAATATTTCCAAAACGAGAATTGCACAACATTGGTAACAACTGTCACGTAAAAATGGAAATAAGTAACGTTAGATTGACGTCCCAGAAACACAACATTCAGCGTTAACCGCGTTTTGCCTCTTTACCAGAGCGAGGAAATGAAAATATTTAATGATTAATTTCCTCGAATGGCAATCAAACTCACAACCTATCGCGTTTACAGCTGCACGCTTGTCGCTACGACTAACTTCAATATAAAAAACATATAATACATATGTATATTGAAATAAATATAATATAAATTACATTTTCAACAGTAGCCAGTACATTATATTTTCGTTATAAAAATATAGTTTTTACTGTTTAACTTTTGCAAACTAAACAAAAAAACCGTGTTGCTGTGTATTGAAAATGTTTAATAGACTGCTAGGCATGGTCTTTTATAGAATAGAACTTTCCAATTTTTTATATTAGCCAATTATAATTTCATACAAGTAATTTTAGGCAATACAGTATACCAATGGAGGGTACCTATAGCATTAATGATATTCCATAACGCCAAATTATCACAAGTGGTACGTCGCGTGCGCATATCTCCGCGTGCCGCCGGTGGGGTTGGTACGTGGCTAGAATATTATTTATATTATTTCAAAATGGAAAGATATATTGTACTTGGATAGGATTTGCCTTTTTGTGCCCAAAAATTTATTACACGCAAACATGTATTAGTAGTTTAATTAATTTAAATTCAGAACGTTTTGCTCTTGTAGCTTTGACATGTAATTTTTTTTAAATCTGGCATACGTTACACTGAGCACAACTAAATGTTTTACACTGTTTCACGCAACAGCAGCTCGATTTTTTTTTAGCTTTACACTGTATTCCGGCCATAGCAGGGTAGGTAGAGGGAACCTAGTGTTAAGACACCCCGTTTCCATTAAGACACTTCCGTTTCCCACTTATCACCGAATTCTCGAAGTTCGTGTTGAGTAGCGAAACTCAACGCCGCCCTTCGCCTTGCTATCATAGCGAGAAAAATGAAAATATTATAACAGTAAAAACCCAAAATTTCAAGTAATAACTTGATAGCCTACCTAAATTAACTATGATTTTAAATGATTAAATAATTACTAATATGAGATATTTCAGTTAAAATAAATATTTCACTCTCAAATCTCAAATTAATATTGTTTGTAAATAAAAAAAGGCATCGTTTAAAATGATGTATCTAAAAAAACTGTTACAGATATAAACTTTATTCAATACATTTAAAATACCATTGTAAAGGATACCGCGTTTTCGTGATTCTTTACTTAGCGTAATCTGTGACGTATCGCAATGGGCCGCCATTTTTATTTTTGACGTGTTCCCGCTAAAATCGCTGACCTTGACGCCAGCTACAGTAGCAAGATGTTACAAATTATGAATAAGTAAATATTAACTTACATTTTTTATGAAACATTTTCTACTACAGCTATATTATTTTAAAATAATATTTAATGTCCTCCTTTGCTTGAGGACGTCGTGGCGCTCTGGAGTGTGTGACTATGTAACCCCAATGTTAAATTCGGTTTTTGTTACTTGTTCTTGTCAAACGTAAACTGATAATATACTTAGATTTTAACGTATTCCTCTTTTTAATAATATCGTAAATGGACTGAGTCATCAGCATTTTATCTTCGAGACCAGACAACTAGTATAAAATTTGAATTCACAATTATCGTTATTCGTTACTATTAACATTTTTACTAAGCAATGTGAGGGAATCAATTTTATATTTTTAGAAAAGTTATTATAAAACATTTAATTAGTTACACGCTGTATCTCGCATACAGCAGGGGTAGGCAACGGGAACCAAGTTAAGACATCCGTTCCCCACTTTCTACCGAATTCTGGAGGCATTGAATAAATATCATAAAAAGTAAAATAAGAAATTATTAATTTATAGTTTCTTAGGCTACTTGAAGCAATCGTGGCGCAGGGGCACAAGCGCGCGACTTAAAACGCGATAGGTTGTAGGTTCGATTCAAACACGAGGAAATGAAATATTTAATATTTTCATTTCCTCTTTCTAGTAACGAGGTTAGACGCGGCGTCGAGTTCTGCCACTCAACACGCAATAGTGCCTTATAATGCAATAATAGGAAACTAAAAAATATAAAGTCTTAAACTAAACGTTACTTTTAATGTTCCATTCACACATAGAACATTAGAAACGTAATTTCATGACTAACAACAATAATAATAATCATAAAAATAATTGAATTCAATGGCCGACGCGACTCATCAAAGGTATAATTTGCAATTTTATAGCTACCTACCTTCTGCCAGTTGCGAGACCAATATGTCCACAAAAACATTTAGTGACCAATGAGAGACGTCAATCGAACTCCATTTAGAAACAATTGGTCATCCCTCCATATTGAAATATATATGTAACTTCGGACGGCAATCGTTATGAATTATTAATTTTGAATGTAAAAGAATGAGTGAGATAGCGATCTTTAGTGTGTTTATGTGCACACTTAATAATTATTTTGTAGGTTGGCAATTTTTTTTAACAATTTCATATTACTACAGATAATTCTTATAAAATCGATTTTGCAGGTTTAATTAATGTATAATTTAATTAATGTATAATAAGTGCAATACGTGTAACTTTCGTCGGAGTGGACTAAGTTGTATAAGTTAGTTTAACCGCGTGTATTCTAAATTTTTTACCAATCTGCAGTCGTATAATTTTTTTTTTTTCTTTGAGTTTATTTGCAATCAGTCTTGTGACTATGAGCGAATTTGTTCTGTGATGCTGTCGTGCCGAGTGGCATCCCATCGGATGCATCAACTCATATGCTGCCCAGAGCTAATGGCGGGTTTCTAGCTCTAGGATATGGTGTCGTTTTAATCGTTTCACATAACGGTCCATGGTGAGTTGGCGAGCAAGTTCATTGGGGTGATGAATCAGCCTCTCTTCGTACTTAGCTGCCAGACTCCGAATTTCCTCCTTAATTGTTCTCATTCCGAGGTGCTCGTGGATTTCATTATTGGTTATATGGCACCAAGGTGCTTTTGCAATTGTTTTTAGGATCCTGTTCTGTTGACGCTGGATAAAAATTATACTTTATAACTAGTCTAGCCGTACAAATGTTTTGAAAAATATAATATTTATTAAATATGAATTTAAAAAAAACTATTTAATATCAATCAAACAAAACTAATTTAACCAAAAACAAACATGTACGTATAATTTTGATAATTAAATAAATAACCTATAATTTAGACCTTTTACATTTAAGCTACTGTCAAAATTTTGGAAAAAGAAAATTTAAAAAAAGAAAACTAAATCTATCAAATCCATCATGGCGTCCACTTTAAAATAAAGTATGCACGCCACGTTTCCCGCCAAAGCTGTTCGTGCCTCGCCCAACAGGCAACGGCAGCGACACCGATAGAGGGAATCATCATGTAGGAATGTTCGGCGTGCGTATGATATACGATGAATATAAAAGTGTTTCTAGGAATATTATTATTTTATATGTTGCATTTTACATTCGATATTACTTATTTTGTGATGCGTGAGTCTAAATTATAATTTTGTAATTAAAAGAAGTGAGCGGTGAGAGAGGTAGGTGGAGACCTCGGTTGACCTTTCAAACACAGTGTCAAAGTAACTGGAGGAATTTCCTGTAAAAATAATGAGGATCCCCGGAGGGAATGTATGAAGAGGGTGACGACAGGGAACGAGGTGAAAGACGTATGCAGAGACCGTAGCGTTTGGCGTCAAACCCGTCAAATTAAGTCAAGTTAATTTTATATTTATATATTGTTATCGGTACTTTCATTATTTTTTTTAGCTTCACGCACGTAGCAGTGCTTGCAGAGGGAACTTAGTGTTAAGATACTTCGTACCTCATTTTGAGTACCTAGAGGCGAAACTCAACGCCGCGCTATGTTTTTTTTATCGGAGTGAAGAAATAAAAATAATAAATTACCTACTTTAAATGGAAATCGAACGCACTATCGTTAAATTTAGCCGGACAGCCTTACAGCCTTTTAGGCTCGTTTTATAGTACCCAAAGAATAATATAAAACCCTAAGCTAAGCCTCATACGTTCTCAAAAGTTAGTTAGTCAGAGCGCTTGAACGGTTTCCAAAGAGGCGCGGGTTCAAATCCCCTTTCAAAATTATTATACGTTTTCTTAATAAGTATTTTTCTTTCCTAAGTGTGGAATTGCACTTTAACAATGTTAAAAATAGTATCAACGTAAAAAAAATTGTAAAAAGTATGAGGTCCCTCAGGAGGGCACGTACCTATGGAGAGGTTGATGACAGTGGACGAGGTGTAGAGACTGTAGCATTTTGCGCTCCGTTCTCTCTGACTACCCCGCTAAGTTAGTTAAGTTGAATAGGAAAGTTAGTTAAGTTAGTTAAGTTGAATAGTTGAATAGGATATAACGACTTTTTGCCGTTTAAATAGATAATGAAATCTTGCAACGCCATGACCCATTTCTTTCCATCAGATTTGCTTTGGCTTTAAAAATTAGATACGTGTTCCTATCCAATGACAGTAAAATATTTTATAGTATAAACTTGATACCCTTACCAGGAAGACCCAGAAAAGAAAATATTTATAAGTATGTTTTTCATTATTTTGTGATAGTTGAATTATTTTTTAATCCAAGGGAATGGCAAATTAGCAAACTTTGTCTCTCTCTCTCTCTCTGTTCTGTATAGTACGGTAGACTAGTATTCGCCCTGAAGACTGCCCTTAGCTGTAGACGCCTGCGCAGAGTTAATTTTTGGATTTTTATTTTATTTTTTCCGAGTGCACAATGCGCAATATTTCAACGCTTGGAGATATCGAGTTGAAATTCAAATCATATACTCAGACCTACGGTCCCTTGATTTCCTAAAAAAAAATATTTCGACGCTATAAAGGGAATCAAAATAAATAGGGTACTTCCGATTGACCTAGAATTATGAAATTGGCAGTTAGCATCTACAGGTACTACTAGTTTAGGAAAAAATCTATTTGTTATTGTATGTATGTAATTACAGCCACATAGTGCTTGCATTTCGTCAGGGACAGAGTACCCGCTTCCCTACCCAAGGGTTATCGCTGTAAAAGTCAGTAGAGATAACAGCATTATCCTCAAGTTTGAAATAAAAAAAGTGTGGTATCAGATAAAAGGGCTCTGGCTAAGTAAAGCTTGAATTTTAGAAAAATCTCGAAACCTAAAATTTTTGTGTGTGACTGTAAATGCGACGGTTGTGGTTTCGATTCCAACTTGGAGGAATGAGTTATTAATTATTCATATTTTTCATTTCTTCGCCTTGGTAAAAAGACAAAAGTGCAGCATTGAGTTCCGCTCTCGGTCAATCAACATGCAATGCCTCGAAATTGGGGCGGAAAGTGGAGAACGGAGTATCTATGTGGAATACTCGAACAGCGTAAAGCTGAAAAAAATAATCAATATATATTTAGATTTTCTAGAAACACATTAAAAGTACAATGTAGTTACCTTCTACTATCCTGGAGTCCTAGCCAATTGATCCTCGTGACATTGAATTGGCAAACGCTCAATCTTTAAACGAAATATATCTTAATAGGCTTTAAATTATAGATTCTATTGAGAACCAGATCATGTTTTGTTGCGAGGCAAGAATTTGTAATGAACATAGAAAATCCCAACGTTTAAAGTCATGTATTTAATATTATAGTTTGCTTAATATTCAATACTTACTTTAATTAAATTTTAAATGGAAAAAAGAAAATTAATTTCAGGCCGTAGAAGCGCTGTGGGGACAGCTTCTGACTACAATCGCGATATTTGTAGCTTTGATCTCCACTTCAAGGAATTATGGTACTTAAATTGTTGTATTTTTTCTGCTCTTAAGCTATATATAGCTGATAAACCTCGACCTTATTACTAAGACACAGTCACAGACAGTCTGTCCATCCGTACACCAGTCCCTCTGTTACCAGGCTGTATCTTGAACCGTGATAGTTGAAAATTTCTGAGATGATGTATTTCTGTTGTATGTAATACAAATAATTAAAAAAAAATTAAGAAATATTTTTGCCGTTTGTATGGTTACGAAACCGTTCGTACGCGAGTCCGCCGGTTTAATGTTTTAAACATTTTATTTTTTTATGGAATGGTCTAGTAGAAAAGATAGAATATAAAGCTGAACTCTTGTCGTCGTCTTCGAGTACGATCAATTTTTCGCTGCTCACATTCAGCGGTTTCCGGCGACTTTGACCAGATTGTCGACCCATCTAGAGGATAGTAGAGTAAGACGCATGCCTACTGAACGTCCTAGGCTCTTCTAGATTTGTGTCCCACCACTGTCACTGTCACTGTCACTTCAGCTGAGCATTTCTTCAATTAATGTCGGTTCTGTCCTTGTGCCTGTCTAATGCTAAACTCTAAAGGCATCACCATCGTACCCCCTACACCGGGTACCTACATTTTTTTCTAGAATCATTCATATTATATTTACGATAGTCGAATTCTTTACCCTAATTTTCCTCCTTCCTTTCTGACTATTAATATCAAACTATTGTACGCAAATGAAGTTTTACTTTAAGAGTTATAGATTTGTCAGACTGTATCAGCCAGCGGTAGTTGTGACTTCAATTCCTTTCAGTGGAGGTTTTATTTTTTTATACTCTGTTGTGACTACGTCGATTCAAGTCATACAACTTTTCATAAATGTTCGAAAAGAAACACAGTGATATATTGGGTTTCTTCTCCTAAATTCGATTCACATTCCAAATATTCTTTATTCTAATAGAATTTTCCAAGATCCTGAACCTGTTTTTTTTTTGTTTTACGCTGTATATCTTATAAAGGAAGGTAGCATAATAATGGAAGACTTTTTATGTTTACTACACACAACGGAAAACTTAAAAACACAATACGGGAGGTATTGTGTTAGATTCACTTTTTATTAAATTTGTTCTTATAACAATAAAAAACTTTTTGTCGTAGAGACAAGTTTAATCGTTTTTTTATTTATTGTAATATATACTGGCAATCATAATATTAATAACTGTCAAATGTCATTGTCAATAATCTTTCAAACACTAAATGTCAAACAAGAAATACAAAATTTTCTATTTCCTTGTTATTATAAAACAATAAATAATTAAAGAGATAACAAAAAGTTGTTAAGTTTACATACTAACAGAAATATGCAGGATTTTACAAGCATTTTAAATATTATATTTATAATTAGTGGCGGTGTATTGACGTTCGTGATTCTATTTATTTTTGCCAAGCGACAAATTACAAGGTTTGCTCTTCGTTCTCGTCGAGGACCTCACGTTCCTATTGGAACTGATGCTAAAAAGGTAAATTAAAAATGATATAGTGGCCATTCTGTCGCGGCGGCATAATGTCTGACTGAAAACACGACGGATGTGGGTTTAATTTCCACTCTTTAAAACGAAATATTTTCATTTCCTCGCTTTGGTAAGAAAAAGAATTTATGTATACCATTTTTTAAATAGCCCAGTAAAATTGTTCAATTCATGACGATCGCGTACTATCGATAAACAAATTCTGAGTAATGTAAGTTAAAAATAAAGTTATTAAAGAATTGAAGTCAGGTTTTCACATATAACAATTTCTAAAATTATAGTGTTTGAAAAAGGAAATAGAGAGGCGTATAGAAGCCGTGCCCAGGATAGTTCATGAGCCACGTCTGCTGTGTGCTGAACCATCACATTACATACTGGAGCCTCAACAGCCTTACCATTATAGGTTTAGAGCTGTTGACGATGTTAAGACTTTGGGTGAGATAAGATTTTAAATTGTGTACCTACTTCTTTTTTATTTACAAAGAAATTATAAATATGTAAATAATAATGTAATAGTCTTCCCATGGACTATAAGGCTAAAATAATTTTGCTAAAATTGACCTAATGATAAAGTTGAGTAGGATAAGTAGAAGGAAAATTTATTTAAGACACTGGTCCATATGGTCACACTGGTCATAGACTCAATGCTACTTTATGTAAAACATAGGTTTTGTGTTCAAATACTAATAAGGGGTTTATTTATAATCTATACCTTAGGCTCAAATGCTCTAAATTTAAATTATATTGTGAACTAGTGGCCCCTGGTGCATCTTCGACTATACATAATTTACCTATTTAGAAAACGTATAAAAATTTGAACGTAGCGGGACTCGAACCCGCGTCTACTGGAAACCGACCAGGCGCTCTGACCACTAAGCCATACGTTCTCATCAAGCTACGTCGAAATTTTTATGTAACAAGCGTATCAAAATTTTGGTTCCATTTTAAAATGTGAACTG
The DNA here is from genome assembly GCA_018249795.1 of Heliconius telesiphe telesiphe. Lineage (NCBI taxonomy): Eukaryota > Metazoa > Arthropoda > Insecta > Lepidoptera > Nymphalidae > Heliconius > Heliconius telesiphe. The sequence continues at coordinate 13,919 of DWLH01000086.1, read as the reverse complement.
AACATTTGTATTTTGAAAGTTCTGCAATATTCAAGTATTGTGGCCATTGATCATGTTGAATGTGGTCCAGTTAATTCGCTATGTAATATTTTTATTGCCTCCTCATCTGTGTACGAAATAGCCACTATACTAGCCACGGAACCTTAATTTGAACAGCAAAAGAAACTGCAGATAGTATCTTCTTCTTTAGTGTGATATACTGTCGTGTAGGGATTCCTTGATGGTCAGAGTGCGCGAGTTTCCTCTCTTCCTTATCCTTTCCTGATAAGGTCGCTTTTTCTGCCTGTGTATGGACCAGGCACAGAGTTTTGGGGGAATTTATTGGGATGGAAACACCCGTGTATTGCGACTATCTCAGGGAGCGAGTCGTCTGTTGGGCTCGTTATAGTCCGTAATATCAAACTACAAACATTAAATACAAGGTTAAGCTAATTCAATAAAACAGTTGTATAAAATAAATGTTTTTAGCGATATTGCGAAACAAAATATTTAATTGATATAACTTTTTTATTTATGAACTGATTGTAGTAAAATAAATTCGTAAATGTTAAGTGAAGCTTGCCAGAATTCCATAGTGAAAATCGGCTTTTAAATCGGTTATATAGGTAAAAAGTATTTTTTTCAAATTAGCGTTCAAACATACAGACAATCAGCCAAATAGACAAAAAATTAAATAATCTTTTTTTGGTCCTCTTACATTAATGAAAAAAAGTGAGGAAAGTAGTCACTAAGTTATTTTATGTTTATACTCGCCCAGATATATATTTAAAAAAAATATTTTTTAAGCAATAATAGAAGTTAATTAATTTACCCAAATTTATTTCTCTAAAAGTTTACATGCCTCCGACCTAAGTTCTCCATTTATATTTTTTTGTTAAAAGTAAACTACTTACAAAGCTGTCTAAGGCCATCGTGGCGCAGTGGAATAGAATCTGATTGTAAACGCGATGATCGAGGCTTTGATTCACACTCGGGAGAATGGTTTTGTTTAAATTATTATTATATTTCCCTGCTGTCATGTAGAAAATGCTGTTGAGTTCCGTAATTCAACACGCAATATCTCTTAAATTAAGTGGAATTGTTGAATGGAGTGCCTTAACACTTAGTTTCCTCTGCTTGCCCTACTATATGCAAAATACTAAAGAAAACATTTGTGAACTATTTACTTGCACCCATTTCAGAAGATGAAATATCCCGCCAAGATCCAAATCTCAAGCGTCATCCAAAGGAATCGCTCCGGGCGTTCCTTCTATCCTCGCTAGCAGCACCCCTCGACGGTAGAGGTCAAAAGTTAGTGCATCAGTTCTGCGATGCATACGAATCAGCGAGACACCACCCGGCGGAGTTCAGCGAGGACGAGTATAGGTCGTACAGCAGATTGCTGTTGAAGCTGTTGGATGCGTAAGTCTTTTCTTACATTTATTTTCACGCTGTATCCCGCACATAGCAAGGCAGAGGGAACCTAGTGTTGAGACTCAATTCATATTAATTAAAACACTCCCAATCCCCACTTTCCATCGAATTCTTGAAGATGAAACCCAACGATATGCTTTGCTTCACTACCAGAAGCACAAAAATGAAAAATTGAAACATTTTTATTATTCCCCAATTGGGAATCGAACCCAGAACCGTCGCGTTTACAGTCACCCTTGTGCTATAGGGCCAAAACGGCCTTAAATTATTAATAATGAACGAAATATAATTTTCCTTGTATAATATTCCATTTACATTCCCAGCGCTCGCCTCCTGAAGTCCGTGTCCTGTATAAGCGGCCGCAGCCCTCAGCGCCGGCCGCGCCTCCTGGACGCGGCGCGACTCCGCACGGCGCACAGACCCGCGCACTACACGGCTTTGGAGGTATTTATACATATCGCACCTTTAGAATTATAGTGACCTTTTGTCAGAAATTGACCTAAAACGACGCTGTACACAGCAGGGTAGGCAGAAAGAACTTAGAATTAAGACACTCGGTTGTTCCCGGCTTTCCGCCTCCAAAGGCCGGCGGAAAGCGGAGAACAAGGTCAATTTCTGACAAAAACTCAAAATCATGGTTTTTTTGAGTAGGTCACTATAATTCTAAAGGTATATATGGAAATATTAATTGGTCTTCATCCACTCCATTCTTATTAGAGACTCCCGTTCCCCACTTTCCATCGAATTCTGGAGGAGTTGCTTGTTGGTGGAACTTGATGCCGCACTGTGCTCGTTACCATAAAAAGAAAATTAAATATTTCATTTCCTCGAGTGGGAATAGAATTCATAACCTTTCGCGCTTACAGTCGCACGCGAGTGCCCCTGCACCACGACCGCTTTCTTTGGACCATAAATTATATTTTATAAAAGGAATCAAAACTATTTATAATAATGTTTTTCTCCAGAACATGCCTGTAGAAGCTAAAATAGAGGAGGATGTGATCAGAGTACCAATAAAAAGCCCAGTTGAGCTCAAAGGACCAGACGAGACCGCCCTCTGAGATAGGAGGGCGCGGGATGCGCAGACACTCTAGGTTAAGCAACTTTGGTAATGGATGCGGGTGGATGGGTGACCATTTTTGTGTAGTGAAAGTGATATGTTATTAATAAACATAGTGATTGAACTTAGTTGTTTATTAGTGACCAGTGGTAGGAGAAAAAAGAGATTTGGTGAAATGTGGAGTGGATGGGTGAACACTTTTGTGATTATTATGTGTAGTTTAAACAACCTAAGCTTATAAATCACTCTCAACTCTGAGTTAGGTCTTGAGTATAATGTTTTCATTCAAAATCATCATCAGAATGAAAATGGCATCTCAAGATCAATATCAGAATTGGGAGCAGTTTATCAATAAGGGTTTTAGAGAAATGCATTGAAAAGTGTATATTTAAATTGATAGCCTTCTAGCTATAGGTGTGGGTGAAAGGTGACTACTTTTGTGTAGTTAAATTATAGTTATAATCATTTTATGTAGTCCAATTATAAAGGAATTTAATGTAAAAATTGTAAATGGATTTGTCTGGATCAGTGTTTGTTTTCTTCATGTTATGCGGCACGACTGGCCTCATATACAATTGTAGTCAAAGAATCAAAATTAGCAGCTTTATTTATTATTGTACTATAAATTTTTGAAAATACACATATGAACATGTAAATTATTAGGAAGTACTAAAAATATTTATATTCTTAAACTTCATCTTGTTGGATGATTTAATTTTTTTCTGAAATTCGGAATTTGTATATAATTTGTTATATATATTTTTTTGGGATAAATTAACATGTTAAACTTATTAATTTTATATTTATGTGTATGTTATGATTATCTTTAATCTGTACGAAAAATTATTAATATAATTATATGTAAAAATTATATTCATAATTTTTCATACAGATTATTTGTATTTATAAACAATTAAAAACATATACATATATTAAAAAATACTAAAATAGTTGTTTGTATAGACTCAATGAGAATGTATTAAAGTTTATTATTTTTGAACTAGTGTAATAGAAATATTAACTATTTGTAATAAAATGCTAAGCTTAACTGTAAAACATATTATATTATTCATATTATTAATATTTTTAAATTCTGATATTTGTGTTGGGGACCGCATCCAACTGTAAAATTGAGTGGAAATCGAACCCACAACCGTCGCACTTTTATAGTTATTTTTTAATATTAGTCCAATATATCATAATATTTTTTATGTGACAGTTGTAAAGTGAATAAAATGATATTTAATCTATAAATATATATATTATAATTAGGTCTTGAATGAAAATAAAACAACAGCTTTGGTCTCAACAGTTTTTTTTTATTGAATGTCTAAGTCTGTATTATTTATTTATTAATTAATGTAAGACATATAAACATAAAAAATGTTAAATAAAGTCAGTCAGTAATACATAGTTATTATTTTTCAATTACATATTTCAGTTAACCTTATAAAACAAATATTGTCAATATTATTATTTTTAGCTCCTGTATCCTGTACATAGCATTGTAGGCAGTTGGAACCTAGTGTTATGACACTCTGTTCTCATTTTCCCTACCAAAATACATTTCCCACTTTCTACAAATGGCCGCATTAGCAAAAAAATTATAAATTATAACAAATCTATAATTAAATTATATTGCAATAATTGTTTAATATACATTTTTGAGATTATACAGTTACATACAAAAAAGTTTTTTTTTAAAGATGAAATTCTTTGTTACAGTACTATTATACAATAAATAACAATTAAGATTATGTCAACATTGAATATTAAATTATAACTAATCCTCCATTGAGATGGCAACATTCTCAAAATTGCTTTCACTGAAAGGAAAAAAAATATTGTTAATATTTATATTAAAAACATGTTTACCTATTAGCCAACCACAACCAAACGGCCGAACGAGGCTTCGCCCGCTTCATTTTATATTATAGCCAAATTAAACAAAATAGTTATAGACTATGTGTTATTCTGAAGTATAACATATATTAACGTAAAGTTAATATATCTTAAACGTGTCCAAATCCGTTCAGTATTTTTTTTTCTTGAAAGTGAAACAAACATCCATCCTGACAATCATTCACTTTTACAATTTTAATAGTTATATATAAATTTATTTTCTATAAATAAATAATTTTTATTAAAAAAAAACATTATATTGGGTTGGCAACTAAGTAATTGCGGATTTTTCAGAAAATCAAAGACAATTTTTTCATGGAACTAAATAACTTTATTCTGTAATGTATTTTGGCCCTTTTTATCAATGACCTTTTGCCATCTTTCAGGCAGCATCATAATCCGTGTATATAAACCGACATAATATAAACGTGTTATAAAATTTATGGTTTTTATTAGCAAAAAACTGAATCAGGTACGAATTGACATCATAATATTAATAGATTTTTTTTACCATTCAAGGAGTCTTGTAAATATCGAAACAAGAACAAGTAGATGGTGCAAGGTCAGGACTATATGGTGGATGTAGCAAAACATCCCAACCAAGCTCCAATAATTTTTGCCGAGTGGCCAAAGATGTGCGTGACCTTGCAATGTCATGATGGAATACAATACCTTTTCGATTTGCCAATTCGGGCCGCTTTTCTTTCACTGCATTATTTAATTTCGTTAGTTGTTCCCGATTACATCGGGTCCGTAATTCCTTTATGGGACAATGCGTTCGCTTTTACAACAGGATTCCAGAAAACGTCCGAGAATGTTCTATATCACAATTTAAAAGAGGTGTGGAAAGACGTTTGTGTGTTAAAGGTTATTACCAAATTAATGATTTTGTAAATGATAACACGCTTTGGGAATGAAATGCTCGCTCCAGCCTGTTTCAAAGTATCATTGTCAGAAACGTTGAAATGTGATTTTGTATAATTGATGTTTTATGATGAATTAAAAATAAGTCCCGCTGAGTTTCTTGCGCCGGTTCTTTTCATTAACTTTAGTGAACTGGTGGTAAACTATTTGATGAACGTCAAAAATGAAGCATGTAACTTCTTATTTTGAATAAAATTATTTGACTTTGTTCAATGCATACATCAGAATTGATCGTTCGGTTCGGTGGTAAGAGTTCAAAGTAGGCAACTCCTTTGTAATCCCACCAAACTGATGAATATCAGCTTTTAATGTTGTTTGAGTTGGTTCACCTGGCTTGCTCCACGACCTTTTCCGCTTGATATTGTGGTATACAACCCATTTTTCATCGCCAGTTATCAGTCGTTTTAAAAATGTGTCATTTTCATTACGTTTCTTTAGCAAATCGCATCGTGTTAAATGCATTTCTTTCAATTCGTGAGGAACCTATGTATCGAGTTGTTGTAAGTCGTTTTAAGTAATTTCCAATGCATGTATGTGATACATGAAGCTTCTCTGCAATCTCACATGTTGTACTGTGACGATCCGGACCGATTATTGCTTTGATTAGGGCGTCATCAACTTCAACTGGACGACCAGAGCGTTTTCCATCTTTGAGTGAAAAATCACCAGAACGAAATATGAAAAACCAATTTTGACATTGCCGCTATTTTAAGGCTTTATCACCATAAACAGCGCACACTTTTTATGAGCTGGCGATGCGTTTTTCCCTTTGCGTAAATAAAAAAGCAAAATATGACGAAAATGTTCCTTTTGATTTTCAATTTTTCAACGGACACCAAAAGAAAACTACACAACCGATCAAAAAACTTTTTTTACTGATTAACAGCTGAATTGCCAACTATCAAATAACAAAAAGTTTTTTACATTTCTATTACGTCTGCAAACCTACAAATTCAACTGAAACCATCTGAGTGAAATCCGCAATTACTTAGCCAACCTGTTAGAATGTTTAAAATGACCTTTTTGAAAGTGTTATTCACACATGATGATGATATATGTATATAAACGATTTTAAGCATAAAATATACCCATCTTACATTCCAATATAAGAATAATAATTTTAATATAAAACAAAACATTGTTAATAAATGATTATTTTAAGCGTTAAATGAAAAAAATAATAATAAGCAAATATAATAATAACGTGAATCAGAACAAAATTCAAAATATTTATTCAATTTATTAATAATAATTAGAATATTATTAATAATTATTTAAGATATAAAACAAACCATTCATCTACACCTCCTCTATACCTCTCCTGAATGCGGCATAAAAAAACAGAATATTTTTAATCATTAACAGTTTACATTGTTTTTTTATGTATATAATTTAATTATAAATTAAAACGTAATTTGTTTTTACCCTTATATAATATATAATAAATTGTAATGTGTAAACGTCATCAAGGCCAAGTGATGTAGACGCGATAGTTGTGGGTTCTGTTCCCACTAAAGAAAATATTTAAATATTTTTTATTTCCTGCCACTGATAAGACAAAGCGCAGCGTTAAGTTCCGATCAAAGTTCAGTTTAATGTTATAGAAAATGTGGAGGACGTAATTTCTTAACACGAGCTTCTTTCTACATATGCGCGGTATAATTATATTTCAGGATTTTTTCAAATAATTTTTGAAAACTTAGTGTCCAATCTCTCCATTCTCCGCTTTTCATCATTACTCAAGACAAACAAATCTCAAAACTCGAACGAAGCGTTTTCTCTACCAGGGTCCCTGCCACATAATATTTATTCTAAATATACTTACATTCTGGTCCATATTTTTTGTGTAACAAATTGTTCCGTATGTCTCAGTGCGAGTAGCGCTCGTTGACAACAACGTACCGTGTTCGGTTCCCGGATGAGGTCACGGGTGTGTATGAACCACTCTAATAACTAGAAGAAATAGAAAAAAAAAATTTAGGAAAATATAGTTTTTTACATCTTTATATGTCTAATGTTAAAACGATGAAAACGCGACGGTTGTGAATTCGATTTCCACTCGAGGGAATGAAGTATTTATTTATTACTTTCATTTTCTCGCTCTGCTAACAACGCAAATGACTCAATATACGATACCTCGAAAATTGGTCATAAAGTAAAGAAGAAAATTAACACTAGATTCCCGGTCTGCCCTGCTAAATGCGGGATGAAGCGTGAAACTAAAAAACAATACCTGCGATACGCAGTCCTTCCATTGTCCGGCGACACTAAGGACAGCTGGCGGTAATGCAGAGACGCGGAGAGTACGGTCACTAACTAAATGATGGAGGGCCGGCTCGAAGGACCAGTGACCGCTGAATATTATTATTGATAGGAAAAACACGTCGCAAAGGTACAGTTTCGTTGATTCGTTTTCTGTTCTGTAAATGATAAGTAATAAAGTATAATTATTTTAACTATTAATAATTTTCTATTGACAAAAGTTAGTTACGTTTGTTAAGAAAATGTGTGAAATTATTTATTGCTTTTCTTTACAGCGGGATTTGAACCCGCGTCTTACATGTATCGACAAATCGTTTTGGAGAATTATATTATTTTATATTTTTATAGTGCTATTCCACATTTAGGAAAGAAAAATATTTTTTTAGGTAAATGTGCAAAAACTTTTGACTTACTCTTTAAAAGCAACTTGCGTCCTCGCCAGTAGTTGTAAGAACCACTCTTTTGTTGACAGTTCCTCTATCTTAGCAGCTTGCAACGCCGGCAACATGCAACGCAGGGAATATTCTTGCTCCCTACAAAATTATATGTAAAAGCTGAGTCGATTTTGATGAAACTTTTAAAATTAGAAAATGTTTTTTTAGCTTCACGCTCTATCCCGCACATAGCAGGGATGGTAGGAAACCTGGGAACCTAGGGTTAAGGAAATTGCGTTCCCCATAGAAAGTGCTTTAATAGTTATAATTCATGCTAGATAGCCAACGTTAGGAGTACAACTATAATAAGCAATATAAAAATAGGAAATAAAAAAATATTTTGCAAAATTCTTTTAAAAAGCTTGCTTATTTAATACTTTTCAAATAAAAAATGGTCGTTAATTTTTGTTAATATGTGAAATTCCGTTATATCATATACCAGAATTAAAAAATATTACACCTTAAAAAAATCTAAAAGTCAATTATTAGATATGAAAAATAAAGCAAAGAAAGGCACATTACTAAATTTAAATGTTTTTATTTTTTTATTCAGCCAAAGGGGTTGAGATTGGACCCTAAATCCTTCTCTTGAGAATGCAACACAATTGCATCACGTTGTCTTACGTTTCACGCTGTATCTCGCACACAGCGGCAGCAGCAGCAGTAGGCAGAGTGTTAAGGTACTGCGTTTGCCATCCCTACTTTAAATTATATTCCCTCCTTTAAAGTGGGTAATCACAATAGTCTAATCGAAAAAAAATCCAATTTACTCAAAAATATTAAAAACATACGTAATACACCCGGCGTGCGCATCAATAGCTTCATTCAACCACAGCAACGGCGCCTTCACGTCGGTTAACGCCGCCAAAGCGCTCCTAACTGAAATTGTCTTGCGCAGGAGTGAACCCGTGACCTCCCACCAGCCGGAAGGTGACGTCATACGCTCCAGATACTTTGTTGAGAGTGTTCTACAAGTGTTCACGTACGTAGGCCACGCCTAAAAACATATATTAAATTTAAATATTTTTGTAAAGGCTAATCGTGTCGCTGTGGTGCAAGCGTACTACTGCAAACGTGAGACTTTGTGGGTTCGATTCCCACTCGAGAAAATGAAATATTTAATATTTTCATTTTCTCGCCCTTGTTGAGTTGAGCGTGGAGTGGAGCGCTTATTTCATGTGTTATTCAGCACTTAATGCAGAATTCGGCTGAACAGAAGTGTTTTAATGGGAACGAAGTGTAAGATGTTAATATTTTAAATTCAAGTTTAGCTCAAAATCGGTCAAGCCTTACTCAAAATGTGAATTGTAATAATTGGACCCACAGTTAAAAAATATATATGTTTCTGATTTTGCCACGTTCATTTACACTAATAGGAATAGCAATTTATTAAATAACAAATCCGAAACATAAATATAACGTGTAATAGTCTACATTAAAGAACATACCAAAAAAATACTAATAAACTTTAAACACAAAAACATCTTACCACATGTTCATCTCCTATAACAGCGAAATAATTCTCTATAATTTGAGACAATAACGTTCTATTTGCATCATGTATATCGCTTTCTAAGCTTTCTCTTATTAAGTTCAGTTCTTGGATGAAGAGGTCCAGGTTCGATTCTTGGCTGAAGGAATCCGCTAAACAACGCTCTATAGTAGGCCTTATTGTGTTTGGAGGTAACGTACGACAGAATATTGGAAGGTTCTCGAAGAATAACGTTATGTCGGTAGGCTGGAAATTAATCAAAAAAAACATTGATAATAAATATTTAAAGATTTTCTTATATTATGCTTTTTTGAGATTATTTTTATATTTTTTTTGTGATATTTCTTTAATAATAGGGGAGTGAATAGTATTTTTTTTCTTCATATTTTTAAAAGTATAAAGTAAAGTATTTACATTTTTATTTTCCACGAGAGTCTAAAAGAAAACTAAATAAACAAAAAAAATTAACCCCACTCATCAATAATATAACATTACCTACTAAATTCTGTACCAATGGCTTGGTAGATCTGGAAGTATGCGTTTGTCTCGCTGCTAATTTTACAACTCCTGCCTTCTAAGCTATTCCTTGGTGGAAGACCTCCTGGAGGAAATGGATCTTCAAGTAAAAAACAACTAACCTCACTCTTTCCCGGAACTACATTAACTACGAAGTTCTCCACCAATCGTTTGGACGATCCGGAAGTATGGGCCTGTCTCGCTGCCAACTTCACAACTCCTGATTTCCAAGCAGGTCCTTGATGGAAGACCTCGTGGAGGAAGTTCAGGTCGAAAGGGGGAAGGGGCTTGGAGAAGTATGATCCGAGGGTCTGGAGGATGGTGAGGAGAGCTGCTTCAGGGTAGTCGTATGATGGAGTGGTTATCTGTTAAAAAAAAATGTTCTTATAAGTTAATTGTTTAAAAATTCCTGTTATATACAGGAGATCTATCTTATCTGGCATTGAAGTGTGAACCTAGTGGACATTCCTTTTATGATTTTACGGAATGAAATCTTAAGCAATGGAAAATATATTTATGATTTCATAATACTTTAAAGTGCTTTTCTTACATTGAAGGTTTTTAAATATATTGAAATATCATATAAAAATGTGTAGCGTCCCATTTGATAGAGGATACTTAATTATTTTAAAAAAGCGAGTTAAAATCTTGCTTTTACATGATTTACTTAAAAGATTTACAAAAAAATAAGGGTATCATGTTAATACTAGAAAATATATGAAATTGAACATTTTATATCTCCGGCGTTTAGCACTGCCACTTAGTGTTAGTTTTATTTTTGTTTTTTTATATATTTTGATAAGACCGGGACGGGGGACGGGGTATTTTGATACTCGCGGGGGATATGTGACCCAACAAAAAAGTTTACTATTTTACTATCAAGCAACCAAGAGACCAATCAAATTTATTAAAACATAAAACGAAAATAAAATAAACACTCAAGTGGCAGAACAAACGGCGCGCTTTGTCTTTTTACCAGAGCGAGGAAATGCAAAAATTAAATATTTTATTCTCTCAAGTACGAATCGAACCCACAACCGTCACGTTTACAGTAACATCCTTAAATCCCCGATCGATATGGTGACCAATCAGAACCAATGAGGCTTATGACATACATATAGACCTTCACCTGTCTCTTAAACCCCTCGAGTACCCCCCGAACAATACTCGCTGGGGGCATGTGACTCAACGTGGACGGTTCCCTGCTCTGTTGGTAGACACCACTCCTGTACCCCTTGATCTCCCTCTCCATTAAAGTGGAGACGAGATGCTGGATGCCGGGGAGAGCTGATTGGTTCGTGTTTTTGTATACTTCTGGCCATATTTCACCTGGAAAAGCATTTAAAATGTTACGATATGATGAGTAATTCTAATTGGGAATGATGGTTGTGGGTTTAAATCCATAATAACTAGTTAAAGTGTTTTCCTATATTTGACAAGTTTCTATCAAGTACTGAAAAAAGGCCCTAGAAACTAGGTGTGTATTCTTCTCAGGTCTGAGGCATTAACTTTAGTGAACTGGTGGTAAAATATTTGACGTTCAAAAAATGAAGCAAAAAATGAGAGGGAACCTAGTGCTAAGACACTCCGTTCCCCACTTTCTGCCGAATTCTGGAGGATTGCGTGTTGAGTGGCAGAACTCCACGCCGCGCTTAACCTCGACACCAGAGCGAAGAAAATGGAAATATAAATTTAAGTAAATATTTCATCTCTATTTTTTATAGGAATATAGTCACAAAATCCACAACATAATAATTGTTTTAAAATCTACATACTATAGGTTTTTTTAAAATATATAACAATTTATACCTATTTGCACATTTTTTTAAGGAAATTATGTTTAAAATTTCGATGCGAACAATCTGAAATAGACATTCTTACGTATTACAACTTCTCACAATAAAAAAATATATATTCCAAATGTAATTCACGAAAAAATACTTCATTACATAAAAGCTCCACTACAATACTATTCAAAAAAAAATAAAAAGTGCGTCAGGGACGACTTTAGTAAAAACGAATTTTGATCTGCCGTTGTTCTACCATTATCCATAGTGCGCTGCGCCACGACTGGCCTCATGTAACTTCTTATTTTGAATAAAATTATTTGAATTTAAATTTTGAATTTGTGGGATAAAGCGTAAATATAAAAAAAAATTAAAGAAGCTATTGCTATGATTCTCTGTGAACTAGAAATGTTGGTATGGTGACTTTTATGCATTCTACGTAAAAGAATGTATTAATATTACTCAGATACTCTAATATTTAATTATATTTGTTGTTTAGCTTCACGCTATATTCCGAACAAAGCAGGGCAGAGGGAATCTGGGAACCTAGGGTTAAGACACTCCGTTCCCATTAAGATCCTTCCGGTTCCCAGTTCCTCACTTTCCGCCGAATATTGAAGATATTGCGTGTTGAGTGGCGGAAGTCAACGCCGCACTCTGCCTCGTTACCAGAGAAAAGAAATGAAAATATTCACCGACAACAAATCCCTTTTTAACAGATTAAAAAATCCAGATCAGTAAATTGAAGCAAAGAACAATATTCCGTGGTATCTTTAACTATCTGGTAAAAAAAGAACGGAATAACTCCAATTATTGTTTCTATATCCCACAATCAGTTTACTTACAAGGCACGTACTCGAGCACGTCCTCAGGCTTCCTAGCGGCGTCGACCGGCGTCTTGCAGTGGGACGGTGGTAATTTCACTGTTTTCCTGTATATCTGGGAAAAATATTATTATTATAAAATTTTATAGTGCCGTGTGATCCCGGCCTAGAATAGGATCATCCTGGTACTGGTGGTGTCGTAAGAGGCGCCTAAAGTACGTGTGGTAGAGTCACGTCACCAGCAATGGCAACACGCATGGGCAGACTCGACCGGATCATTACCACCCCCGGCATTTAAAACCGGCGTGAAGTAGTGGCTTTATGCCACTGCGTTTCGCATCAGGTAATACCGGGCTCCGGCGCCCAACTCTCCTTAAAGGCCGGCAACGCACCTGTAGCTCCTCTGGTGTTGCACGGGGTCGTGGGCGGCGGTGATCACTTACCATCAGGTGACCCGCACGCTCATTTGCCTTGCCTTATCCATAAAAAAAAATAAAAAAATTGGTAAAGCCGCCATGACGCAGTGGAAGTTGTGGGTTCAATTCCCTACGAATGAATCTACTTATTCCTTTCATTTCATTTGATTACTTTTATTTCCTCGTTCTGGTAACAGATTTAGACGCGGCTTTGACTTCCGCCATTCAACATGCAATGGCTCAATAATGGACCGGTGCGTGTGGAACGGAGTGTCTTGACACTAGAATCCCCCTGTCTACCCTGTTACATGTGGAAAACAGCGCGATGCTAAATAACATTAAAAAGAAAGTGTAAAGATAGAAATTATAAAAATAAATTGTTATAGTAATACATACCAGAAACACTGCTAAAGAAAAACCATTTACACAAATTTTATATATATAATAGAAAGATATCGAATCAAAGCATTGACAAACTATGAAACTATTAACAAATAATCTATAATCACTTTGAATAGAGCGGCCTCCTCGCTGGAACTGTTTGACCTGTTACCTGTCGCCGAGTTCTCTAACCGCACAGTACGTCACCAACTCTAGTATCACCACACCATGTGGATACGTGGCACTCCACTACTGTGAGGTTTCGTAGGAACTTCCCCCACGCACCACTGTGGAATGGGCTACCTGAGGCGGTGTTTCCAGGTCGATACGACTTGGATACCTTCAAAAAGCGCGTCTATCTCCACCTCAAAGACCGGCAACGCAACTCACCTCAGGTATATCCTTCAACTTGTAATCCTCAATCTCATACTTCGCCAGCGCTCTGCACGCCGCCTCTATCACTGAGGGCTGATTGCTCTCAGATATGAACAGCCACAGCTTGGATGCT